>BPVZ01000080.1:488528-499817 GCA_020521535.1 Rubroshorea leprosula
ATGAAGCCATAAGGGTAGAGATTAGTGGAGATGTTTGGATTTGCAGAAGTTGAAGAAAGAGAAAGGGAAAGATGAAAGGGAGGAAGAAAAAAAAAATTTTTTTGTTGGAAAGGGTCCAAGTTGGACTTGCTGACATGTTAAAAAATATTTAAGTTGCTGCTAACATGTAAATTTATAATGGAAATAACGATGCACGTGTAGCATATGATCGTTTGGTGTTAAATTTTACCTTATGTCCCCAAATTAGAAATCATGAAGGGTAAAAATTCATATATTGAAATATAAGTGGTAAAACGCCTCAAATTTGAAATCTTTAAGGGCAAATAGGTACCTTTTGCCATTTGTCTTCAATATCATGTTGGTCAATTCATCTCGTTTATTGTCAAATTAAAATAAGGCTGCGAAGAATATTTGAAAACAGGTTAAGATTTTTTTTTTTCTAAGTTGTACGGTGAGAAATAAACCTTTTTTTCCTTCAACCCGACCAATTCATTCTACATCATGAGTTATTTACATATTTTTTATTATTAATTTTTTGGTATATAAAAGGTATATTAAACTTGAGTAATTCAGAATTGAATCGCATCAAACTCATAAGAGAAAGCTCCTTTAATATTTGTTTCTTTATTCATAATACTGAATTTAAAATTTTAATTAAGAAAAACTAAATTTCTTCCAATCAAATCAATAAATAGTTGATAATTACTTATATCATTGATAAAATAAGATAAATTTCTTTATTGGTCTCTAACTTTTCTAATTAAACAATAAAATATTATAATAATATATAATATCATTTAAAATTTATAATTATAATGCATAATTAAATAATAAATATATGTAATAATATAAATAAATATTAAATAAAAAATTAAAATATATGATAATATAATATAATTATAAATTTATAATATAATGTGAGGTCATAATTAATCTCGCTACCAAAAAAGTAAAAATCTTTGAAACTTATCCAATTGAGCTACTCGCCGCAATGTGACAATTCAATTTGTTCGCTGTAAATTACGTAGAAGTCAAAATCGGCAGCGATGACCATGAGAAGAATTTTTAATAATTATTAATCCACCGCCCCTATGCTTTACAGTGCAGAAGATGCCCAGAGGACGTTGGCGGCTTTCAAAATACTCACATTGACCAATTCCAGGCAGCACCATGATAAATTTGTATTGCTATCGTTGTTCACATAATTAGGAAAAAGACGGAGTTTATTGAATTCGCAAGCCTTATTTTATGACACCGCGACTTTTTCCAAACTAATACTTTACTTATAAATATTATAAGCAAGCCAAACCTCACTCTTCAATATTATTAAGATAAATGATTTAAATAATTTAATAATTTTTTATTGTAAATAAAAAATTTTAAATTTGAATCAAATAGTATATAGGTAAATAGAGTGAAATAAAAAATAAGAAATAATTATATTTTATTGTGTAATCAAAATAATATTTATATTATTCACACCGAGGAGCATATTATAATGAATTATAAAAAATATTTGTGTTTTTTACTATAAATTATAAAAAATATATAATTTGAATATTAAAAAATTTAAAATATTATTAATAAATAAATATAATAGAGTTTTATTACATATATTTTAATAATTTTAATACTTACATTATATTTTTTGGTGCAACTTGTATTAAAAAATGTTATAATCATAATACCTTTTAAACTCTATCGAAGCATGTCATTAAAATATTTTTAATTTTTTGACGTAAAAGAACTTTAGTACATGTTAATTTGTGCTGCTCTACATAAATCGCAAAGAAACCTCTTAATTTTTTTCCTTTTTTTTTTTTTTTTTAATTTGTCCGCAATACCCACGTTTCCATTTGTTAAAAAAATAATAAAATATATCTTTGAACATCGACTGAAAGCAACGCGTTAAGAAGAAATTGTCATGGTGCAATTAATATGTAAGGATCGATAGCCCACCACACTGGCCTATAAATGCTATAGACTCCTAAGTTCTCTGCCATCTCCCTTCTCATTTTCTCAATTGCTTTTGCATTCCAGCTGGAGCTTCCTTTTCTGTTTATCACTGCCACTCAAACTTAGTTTTCTTTCATTTACGCCCAAGAAACTAGCCAAAGAGAGAAGAAAATGGCATCCGCTGGGAACAAAGTTACAGCAATGGTGTCCATGATGCTGCTTCTTCTAAGCATAACATGCCAAGCAAAACTTTCTTCTACATTTTATGCAAAAACTTGTCCAAATGCACTAAGCACTATACGGACTACCATTAGATCTGCAATCGCTGCAGAGCGCAGAATGGCAGCTTCTCTTATTCGCCTTCATTTCCATGATTGCTTTGTTCAGGTGCGTACTTAATTAATTATATATCGCTTGCTTGGTTCACGTAATATTATTTATTTTCCAATAAATGGAATTAAGATAGTAATGTATGCTTACTATTTTTTTTTTTAATTTGAATTTAGGGATGTGATGCCTCAGTCTTACTAGATGACGCTCCCTCTATCGATAGCGAGCAGAATGCAATACAGAATAAAGGCTCTGCTAGAGGTTTTGGAGTCATAGACAAAGCTAAAGCTGCGGTAGAGAAGATATGTCCTAGAGTTGTGTCTTGTGCAGATATACTTGCAGTGGCAGCAAGAGATGCCTCTGAATACGTGAGTACATATATATTCAACTAATTATATATAGATCTTTCCTTGTGCCAAAAAAAAAAAAAAAAACACTAATAATATATAGATCTTTCCTTAAGATGACAATTGCATATAAAATTCTGATGAAATTTCTCTACTTCAAATCAATCAGGTAGGCGGTCCATCATGGACAGTGAAGCTTGGGAGAAGAGATTCTACAACTGCAAGTCGAACCCTAGCTCAGAGTGAACTTCCCCTTACCATAGACAACGTTGGTAAGCTCATATCTCGCTTTGGAAGCAAAGGGCTAAGTGCCAGAGACATGGTCGCTTTGTCAGGTTCACATACCATAGGACAAGCTCAGTGCGTCACATTTAGGAGCAGGATATACGATGGGAGCAACATCGATGCTGGATTTGCCAGCACTCGTCGTCGCCGTTGTCCAGCCAATACCAATCAAGGCAATGCTAACTTGGCTCCACTTGATCTAGTGACACCTAATTCCTTCGACAACAACTACTTCAAGAATCTAATCCAGAAGAAGGGCCTTCTCGAGTCTGATCAGGTCCTTTTCAGTGGTGGATCTACAGATAGTTTAGTCTCTAAATACAGTAAGAACCAAGCAAGTTTCAAGTCCGATTTCGCAGCTGCCATGATCAAGATGGGAGATATTGATCCTCTGACCGGTTCAAAGGGGATCATAAGGAGGGTGTGCAGTGCGGTCAACTAGGCTTTGGCATCCTTCATATTTAGATTTCTGAAAGTTAAATTCCCCTCTCGCAATTGTAGATGTTTGTCTAATTAATTGTTTTTCGTGTCAAGCATTTGAATAATTCATTTCCTTTAAGTGTGAAAAGGAATCATTTCTAATGCTGTTTTCCAATCTTCATGTATGAAAAATTCATTTTGAATGTCAAGTATCGATATTTATCTCTTGACTGTTTCTTAGTGACAAATGTGCTTTCAATCCCGAGATTATGGAAAGAATTATAAAATAAATATTACTATTTATTTACTTATTTATTTATTTATTATTTATCTAAATATATATCTAGCAAATTCACATCAAACAATAAGTAAAATGTAAAATAAAAGAATGAGACAAGTAACTGGGCCAAGTATTGCTTGGAGTGAGGTAGAACCGCCATTAGGACAAAAACCTCCCTCGCAAGGCATGTAAGGATTTCCAGGTGTAAATGTCCATCCTCCCGTGCCACCAGGACCACCATAAGAGGAGGGAGGTGGATTTCCGCCAGGGTCGCCACCAGGGCGACGTCCACAATTAGCAGCCACGGAGATTGACATGAGTATTACCAGCAGACTACAAGCCACAAGTTTCATCATGAGCTTTAGGACCGATCCAGACTTCATGTTCAGACCTTCTTTTTAACTGCATGCACTCAAGGGAATAACATTTTTCTAAATGTTTAGATTGCACGCACCTACAATTAATCATTAAAATTTGAAAAAATGAAAATATAAACCTTACATATGCTCTAGCTAGAGTTCTGAAAATTCGCTGATGCTCTTCGATTTGTATAGAGCTTGGTCTGTGAGATGTAGGTTGTTAGAGGTTTGTTTATATATATGACAGAAATTTTTCAAGAAAAAAAATATTAAATAACCATAAAATTATGTCTGATCATGACAATTAACTACTCTATATCTTCAAGATTAGGGAAATCTTTTGTATCTTCAGAGAAGATGGTGAACTCTGCATGCTGGTTCATAAGGTCCTACATGCCAAATTAATCGAAGTAATCTAGCATTTATTTTACATTTTTAATCCATATAAATTGGAACAATTAATTTGATTCTAAATTAGTTTTCTTTGAAAGAATGTTTCATCTAGGACTTATATCATTGGTAAAAAAGTGTTTTCTTCTAAGTTAAATTTAGATTCTAAAACATTTGGGACTAACACCTTAAAAAAAAATTAATTTGGTTAAATGTATTAAGGTAGTGTAAATTATGTTTTTTCAAATCTCATTTGAGGATGAATTGGAGTGATGATATAGGGAACTTTTTTATATCATTTTTTTATAAATTTTTATATGTTATTAAATAAATAAATGTATTTAATATCATGAGTTCTAAATGAATAAAAAGAGTTCATTATTTAAATAACATATAAAGTTACATAAAAATATAATATAAAAAAATTGTTTACAAATCATTTTTCATGTAATTATTACTTTATCTGTTTCAAAATAATTGTTAGTCTTTAATTTAAAATTTATCTTAAATTAAATATTATTTTTATTATATTTTTTAAGGGAACATATTATTTTTTAACTTTAAGAATCCACCCTATCACTAAAAATTTTCTTTTTATATTTATTTTTTTTACTCCCCTTAAGTAGTTTAATGATTAAGAGCTAATCATTATTTTAAATTAAAAATTTTAAATTTAAATTTTAAATCTAAAAAAAGGATTTAGTAAAAAAAAACTGTCCCTTTTTATATAACTTATTATTATTAGATAAATTAAAAAGAAATATTTATCTTTTTTTAACATTAATATAAATCTACCAAAAAAATTAAAATAATATTATTTGAAAATAAAAGAAACATACGTTCAAAGTCTTTTCAATTGTATATCTTAATTTTCATAGTTTCCTTAAAAATTGAATTTATTGTTAAAATTATATAATTATTATTTTTTATTTATTTAAATTTATATTATTAAATATGTTAACCTATTAATAATATATAGCATTTGGGACTTCAAGTCTAATGATGTCAAATCATGTTTAAATGCATCTTTTTTCTTTTCCTTAAATAACGGTGTAAATTCGACTTTTACAAAATTGTTCAAAAAAAACTTATTTAATAATATATAAAAATTAGATAAAAATAATAAAAAATATTATCTCTATGTACTTCTCATTAATTAATGAATAAATGCACTGTCCTTCGAAAGGAAGAAAAAAAAAAGGGGAAAAAAAACTCCTTCTGTGAGCGTGGCTGTTGACTTCACCTAAAAATCTAAGCCGCTCCGATCTCCGATGACCTCTTCTCACTCTCGTTTCCTTGTAAGTACCTTTCCCCTCAAAAAACCAAACGGGCCCTAACGGAGGAGAGAGAGACGAATTGGAACAAGCAATTCAAGATTAATTAAAAACCCAAAATACCCTTATAAATCTTTCATATAACGAATTTACCTCAGGTTAGAATTGAGGGAAATAAAGTAAAAGAAAAATAATTTTTTTATTTAATTGATTGAAAATAATTATTTTATCATCTAAATTATTTTAAATAATAAAATAATAAACTTTTATTTTAAGTAAAAGATTTCTCATTCAAAGATTAGTGTGTAGATTCTAAATTTTTATTTTATTAAGTGTTAATATAAAGATAATTTTTTTATATTATTTTTTATATAATTTTTATATATTATTAAAAAATTTAATATATTTAATATCATGAGTTTTAATTAAATAAAAAAATAAAATTATACAAAAAATAATATAAAAATATTATCCCTAAATTATTTTTTTTAATTTTATTTCCTTAACTCGCTCACTTCTTTTTATAATTGCTTTCTTCTCGGTTATCTCTTATCATCAGCATAAAATAAGGGTAATTATCGTTAAAAAAAAAAAGAAATTATATTATCAAATGAAACTGAAATAATAACCTTCCCCTTCTTTTGTTATAATAATAGCGGTGTCTCTTAAACTTCTTCCTTAATGTCATTTCATTTTTCATGATCAAATCTGCATCTTATTCATTGGTAAGTTCTTTAATTTTTGTTTGTTTTATATTTAAACTCTGGCATCAGGTTTACTTCATCTGGATTTCTTTCCTATTTCTTCTTTAGCCTTCATATTATACAAAGAAATATTAGCAAAAAAAAACATCGTATATAGAAAGAAGAAATAAATTACTAATGGAACAGTATTACATTTTCTATCAAAGGTAATTCCCGAATTGCGTTTTAGTATATTTCATTGTCCTCCATGAAAGAGGCAGGACATGCTTCTGATTAGAAAATTGTTTGGTTCCTTCCATTTTTTGGGTTCTGTTTTGGATAGATTTGGTGCCACCAAACAACCGTCCCACAAGAAAACACAACCATTGTATCTCCCAGAATGACCAAATCTTTGATCTTTTCATGTGTATGGTGTCAGAAAAGACAAAAGAGGGGAGTTTTTGGACTTTATTGGATGCATAGTTATAAATTCGTTTGTTTAAGAGTTGATATCAACAATTCAACGTATCTTTAGAATGTAGCCAAGGCAAGGGTGATAGCCTAGTAGGCCTGCAAACCCCGCATCTGATCTGATAGAGAAAGGAAAGGACTTTTTGTGTCTGCGGATGTTTATTGCCAAAGCCTAAAAGGGTTCTTCTCTGTAGCATCAATTGGTTGAAATGGCCTAAGCCTTTTTAATGGGTTCTGTTTGTTCTGCTCTGTCTTCCTTGGTTCTCTGAGGGAATTCATGGCTATGACAGCTATGCCGTACCTTTCCTTGTTACTGAGAGTTATTACATCAATTCAAGTTGTTGATGTTATCATCAAGGTGGCTCCATTTCATTGTTCAGTCCTGCAATGCACGGTGGTTTTAATTTTTTTCTTAATTGTTCTTGTCATTATTATTTATTTGTGTTTCTATATGTTGTTTCTTACATTTCCAGATTTTCTGTGTTTGTCTGTTTCTCTTCACTCATTTGCTTTTCTGCTTTCCCTGTCCTGAAGGTTACTATTGATTGCTAGCAACATCCTGGATGTCATTTTGTGATTTCTTTTCTTGCTTTGCTGTTCTTTTTTTTCTACTTTTAGTTTGACTGGATTTTTTTTCTCCTGTGTCTGTCTGTATTTCTCTGTTATCTAATTGCATAACTGATAAATGCTATGGTTATTTGTTGGTTGAACTTTAACAGGCTGGGAAGAAAAAGGGATTGGTTATGGCCTCAACATCCTATGCCAAGCAGGGTCCTTTGCCCATGAAGTATCCAGCGTCTGGCTATAATCCATATCCAGCACCTCTTGCAAGATATGAGGATGTTGTTGCCAGTCCAAATCTCTTCATGTCTACTTTAGAGAATCTCCATGCTGCTATGAGCACCAAGTTCATGTAAGCCTTCTCCTTTGATCCTTTAACATTCTTTTGTGGTGCCTAAAAGAACCAAATGCTCCTTCTCTTATGAAAAAGCTAATAAAAATGTCTACCTAGCAACTTACTTTTTGGAATCTCTCTCCACGTGCCTACAATTGCATTTACTTGCATACAGACAGGTCTGGTGTATGCTCCCATTATCCCAGACAGATACAAATGAATACATAGATGATGCTCACCTAGTTACCCATTTCGTTAACAAGATTTTCTTGATAAATAGATATTTCATATGTATTTTTCCTGGGGGCTGTGGGATGTAGAAAATGAACTACAATGAATATAACTATGGATACTGATCTTTTCCAATATTATGTGATGTCCCAGAGGAACATGTAATCGTGGATCTTGATTTTTCTCTTTCCCCCTTGTTGATTGTGGTGCCTACCGTCTTAAATAATGAATTATGTGTTTAGTGGTGTGTCCAGACTAAGTTTTCTGAAGTTATTAGGAAGTCTGTCTTTCTGGTTACCAATGATGTATTGTTAATTGCTGCAAAAGATCTTCTATTTTTGTTTCAGCTGAAGATTATGAAATTTGATTTAGCTGTTTTAGATAAGAAATAATGATAAGCCACCTATCTGATTTTCCATCTACTGCAACCTAGATCACCATCTGATGGCTAACTGTCTAATTTACCTGATACAAAAGTACTAGAATTCACATAAATAGCAATTTCTTTTTGTCGAAGAGAGTATTGACTAAAGTATTTCACATGTACAATACAGTAGATATAGCTTTGGTGGATATAATCAAATAAGATCCATTTGATACAATAGGAAAAATGGGGATAGTTACCCAAATTGAGGTGGCGAGCAAAAATTAAATGATATCAAAATGTTATGCACAATTTTTTTCTTTATCATGTATCCATTTCTATCATGCTTATATGGCCATACGAAAACCTTGATACATATGGAGTTCGTTCTTTGATTTTGGAAGACAATATTTGGATGTCTACTATTTTGGATTATATGTGTCATTAACCTAAATTTTCCTTTGTATCTTCTAATTGCATTTTAAAGTTTTCATTTTTAACCCTGTTCTTTCTCCCCTATGTATGCTGATTATAGGATTCCCATTATAGGGGGAAAGGAATTAGACTTGCACCGACTTTTTGTGGAGGTTACATCCCGTGGTGGTCTTGAGAAGGTAAATTTAAACCGTCCCCCCACTCCTTTTCTTCCCCAACAACAAAAAAGCAAAGAAAAATCTCATGTTGATCCTTCAGCTCATTTAGTTGCACATATGGGTTATCTCATAATGGTATGACATTGACCTCATAGCCATAATGTAATTTGACCATCGTCATCTTAAGAAACTTTGCAACCTTAAATGAGAAACACCCTGAGGAGGATATTATGTTTGCTAGTGATCTGGTTGTCTTGACCTTGCAATCTGATATTAGTGATTATGCCTCAGGCTTCTGTTCAACTGGTATAGTTGATAACCTGCTTCAGTTCTATTTATTGGCATCATTATTGGAGTTTCCAGAATTGAAAGTTGGAAATAGGTGTTTCCAATGATCTTATCTTCTCTATGAGCAGTGAAAGTTCTTGGGGGAATTCTACCTGTGGCGTTCATCCAGATTTTTTCCAAATATTCCTTATTATTGGTGTTATAACATGTAAATAAGGAAATCTCTTGACTACATGTAACAAATGTTTTTGTGACTTCCATCTGTGCATTAGCTGCTTACTCTAGTGGGCATTGATAATTTTCCTGATGGATTTTCAGGTTGTAAGAGAGCGTAGATGGAAAGAAGTTACTTCAGTTTTCAACTTTCCCAGCACTGCTACAAATGCATCCTTTGTTCTGCGCAAGTATTATGGCTCTTTGCTTCACCATTATGAGCAACTCTACTTCTTTAAAGCTCGTGGTTGGACAACTACCTCCACTGGTATTAACATTGTGCACTGAACTCTCCTTGATTTAATGTTCTGGGAACTGCTCATAATCATTACATGATAAAATTTTGCAGATTCTTTCCATGGCCCATCCATCACAATGGTTCCTACTCAAGGAGCAGCACCACCATCTATCGAAATTCATGCAGCTTCAGTCCAGCATCCAAGAGCAAATGTTGCACAGTCAGCTTCAGGTGACTTTTCGGGTTTTCTATGATGAATACTTGTACTTTCTTGTTCCTGCAAACGTGGCGACTTGCCCTCACCCTCTCACCTCCCAAACCTCCTGCTACATTCTACATTTCCCTTTTAACTGAAAATAATAAAAATGTATTTCCCTTGGAAGAATTTCATTCAATTAGAATTGTTCTTAAAATTTTCTTTTTGAACTATCAGTGAGAACAACTGGCTTTTGTAACGTGATTTGTATCCAACTGAACTAGTTTAGCTATGTCTTGGAATTTTCTGGTGAAAAATACTCTAGATTCATGTGTGTCAGAAAATGTTTCTGAAATGCTTATAAAACTATATTGATATTTATTTTCACAAATTTACCTATTAAGATCTTACATGGGCAAGCCTATGCTATTGTAATTTGTAACAATCTTTTCATTTATCTTCTTTGCAACAATATTTTTCTCTCATTAGTTTCAGATGCATTGTCTTTTATTGGACAACATGCAGGTTCTCCTGTGATTGGGGTTATTGACGGCAAATTTGAGAGTGGTTATCTTGTTACTGTTACAATAGGCTCAGAAAGGCTGAAGGGTGTTCTTTATGAGGTTCCACAGAGCATAGCACCCCAAATGCCACACCAATATAATGTTTTGGGTAAGAGAGAGAACATCTGTCCTGCAACTGGTGTACAACGTCGCAGGCGCAGGAAAAAATCTGAGATTAAAAGAAGGGATCCAGCCCACCCTAAACCTAACAGGAGTGGATACAACTTCTTTTTTGCTGAGCAGCATGCAATACTGAAACCGCTTCATCCAGGAAAGGACAGGGAAATTAGTAGAATGATTGGTGAAATGTGGAACAAATTAAAGGAATCAGAAAAGGCGGTAAGCACGAAGACAAACAAAAATTTACGACTTACAATATACAATGTGTCTTACAATGTCATGAATTCAACTATAGTCTTGTTGCTTTGTTCCATTTTATCATCTACTGTCTTCGCCTAATCAGACATCATGTGTGCTTTTTAGGTTTACCAGGAGAAAGCTCTTAAAGACAAAGAAAGGTATAGACTGGAGATGGAGGGTTACAGGGAAAGATTAAGGACTGGTCAAGTCATTAGTGATGCAGTGCCAATACAACAACTTCCTGAACCAAATCAAGACATGATGGAGGCAGATGTGAAGCTTGATGAAACTGAAGGTGGGGGTTCTCGAACTCCAGAAAATGAGAGTAGCTCTGGTGAAAGTGATTCTGTTGGTGATAAAAATCCAGATAAAGATTTAGCTATGGAAGTGTCTCCAGGGGTTGGAGTAGCAACTGAATCTATAAATTTGGATGCGGGGAATTCAACTAAGGAGCCGACTTTTGAGGCACCCAATGTGGTAGAGAACATGGGTGATCATGGGGCAGTAAAGTTTGGTGCTGTTGGTGAAGACAGCTTTCATGGTTTTTCAACCG
>BPVZ01000080.1:537357-552837 GCA_020521535.1 Rubroshorea leprosula
GGTGGAACCCAGCAGATGGGTTCCATCAAACCTGAGCTGGGTTCCCTTGAACCCAGATCAGCTGGGTTTGAGGGAACCCAGCAACACAGAGGAAGAAGAGGAAGAAAGAAGAGGAAGAAAGAAAAATAAAAAAGAAAGGAAAAAGATGGATCGAAAGAGGGGAAGAAGATGGATAAAGAAAAGGAGACAAGGGTATTAAGGTAAATTTGTAGTTTTTTATTTTTTTATTAAAAATATAAATGCTAATCAAATTTGATTTATGAGTTGGCGTTGAAGTATTATAAAAAAAATCCAAATCAACACTTTTTTAAGTTGTTTTCGTCATGTTATCAAAAAATATATATATAAATTGTCATATGGTGGAATTAACGATCTAAATTGACAGAAGGACTAACGATATGCATTTCCTAGAGTTGAGGGATCAAAAAATACAAAAAATTATTGAGGGACCAAATTTAGCATTTAACCTAAAATTAACAAATCGAGGATCAACTTGCAATTGATTTTGGGCATAATTATAGATTTTTTTTAACTAATAAGGTGATTCTACAATTAAGAAATTGAGACTTTAAATTAGAGATCTCAAGTTCAAGTTTTGAATTAAGTGGAGAGGGATTTATGATTAGGAGAAGACTATTTTCTCTTACATAATTTATAATCAAATGTACAAAAAAAAAATAATTATAGATATCTTATAATTATATAATACATGTAAATATTCATTGAGGAATAGAATGGATTATTTTCAGCCATCCTGCTCTCTCAAACATCTTCAAAGTTGTCTCAAAATCTTTAATTTAAAGAAAAAATTAATAAAAAAATGAAAGTTATTCAGTTTTAGGTCTTTGATATAATAATGAAAAAGATTTTACCATGTTACAGTACAAAAAATGAAAAAGATTTCACCAATTCGATCTACTACTCGTTAGCAAGTCCTAATATTTGATGCTTCATATATTTTAAAATAATTATAAATTATTATTTTAAATTAATTGTTATTTTTTTAGGATATACAAACATTTTTTTTCTTATTTTAACTTTATTATTATATATTTAGTTTAATTAATCATCATATCACAAAAGTCATTTTTCATTTTTATCTTTTTGTTTTAAAGTTAAAATAAGTAAACATATAAATTGTTTTTAAATTTTAAATTTAGAGAAAAAATCAAAATATTATAGTTATTTTGGAATAGATGATGTAGAAATTAAGTTTGCATGGCACAATTTGTTATCTTTAGCTATAAAGGTGAAGCACGTAATATCCGTGCTACTATGAATATGATTAAGTTCTAATTTCTTGCCATATGAATTTGATCAAATGAACGAATTTGCTAGTTAGAGCGTTGACACGAGGAAACACCCAAAGAAAAGAAAGGTATCCTAATAAATTGAAGCATTAAATTTCTGCATTTAGAAAATGATAGTAAGATAAAATCTTATCATATGTTTGGATTGAGAGAAATTGAGAAGAGGGGAAGATTTTTTGACTAAACGTTATAATTTAATTGATTAAAAAATTTTCTTTCCCCTCCCTCTCCTCTTCTTCTTCTCAACCTAAATATACTAGTAGTGATAACCTCTTTGCATTTTTAAATTGAAAGATTAAATTTCTAGTTTTAGAAGATGATTTATATATATACACACACACATAGGTTTAGCTATTGCCCATAACATAGGTTTGAATTATGACTTTTAACTCTAAATTAATATTTTTAAGTGAATGTGTATTAACTCCATCAAAACTCTTGTTGGTATTTTAGAAGATGATCATAGAGCCTACTCTCTCCATTCTAAAATTCTAATTTAATCGTCTCACTTATTAAATTTGAGTATTCCAATTTAGTTGTGCCATTTTTTATTTCTTTGAATTAAATGTTATTATTTTAACTTTATCTCTATTACTCTAATTTATTGTATTTATAAAATGATAAAACTTTATGAGAAAAAGAAAAATTAGGACATCCTAACATTATAAATGTTAAGAAGTTTTTTTTTTTTTTTTTTTGAACTTTTGGACATGGACGGGTTCGAAACCTGTCGGGGAGGAGGAAATGCACTTTGCAATGGCAAGTGCCATTGGACCTCTAGGCCTAGTGCTAAATGTTAAGAAGTTTAATAATAAATAAATAATAAGTTTAATAAAATTAACACTTATATTATATCTTACACATTTAATAATTACTATTCGATATCATTACATTTTTATATCAAAATGACTTGATGTTTCCTTTTTCTCAAACTTTATTAGGAATAAAGATGTTATTTTACCACCTAATCATTAAGTTTTGACTACCCTTTAAATTGTTTAAATATCTAAGCCAAAAAAGTTGGTGAACTAAAATAGAACAGAGATGTACTATCTAACAAAAATAATAAGCACAAGGTTATGGTTAAAACTTAAATGCTATCACGTTACACTTGGATGTCAGAGTGATGGGAAATGGTGGACAACGTTATGAGTGTATGCTTTGACCCACTCGGCAACCCCATTCATTAATTGTCAAGGAGAGCAATGATTTTCCCACGTATGAGACTACAATTCTTAATGTGAAATCATCCCTAGAAAATTGGGTGTAATCTTTCCAGAAAGATAAAAAGATTAGATTAATATTGCAGAAGAATCTTCCTTTATGACATCATAGAGAAGCAGACAATTCAACCATGCAACCTAACAATGTTGAATAAAAAGCACAAAGCCAAAAACAGCACCCAAAAGTTCCTATAAAGCTTGCTTTAGCTTCTATATTCCTCTGTTTCCTCATTAGCTCCATTTCCTTTCATGCCCATCATCTGGTGCTAATCCTCTTGGCACCTCCACCATTGCCATCGCCATCTCCACCATGGAGTTCAACCGGCTTTGTTTCATTTTACCTGCAGATTTTGATGAAATCGAGTCGCTTGATAAACCCAAAAACAAGGAGGGCAAGAAGCAGAAACACCGTGATTGTGGAAGTCAAGTTTTGACATTTGTTGGTGATTCATTACGCCGGTTCTATGATTCGAAATTGTTTGGTTTCTGTCATCATAGGGTGTTAAGAAGACAGCAGTCTACTGCTTTTCATGACCTGGAAGGAGTTTTAATGTCCGAGAAGGAGATTGCAGGAGAGAATCCGAGGATTTTCAGCTATGCTGAGCTTTATATAGGGTCTAAAGGGTTTAGTGAAGATGAAGTTTTGGGGAGTGGGGGCTTTGGCAGGGTGTACAGAGCAGTCTTACCTAGTGATGGAACAGTGGTGGCCGTGAAATGCCTGGCGGAGAAAGGGGAGCGGTTCGAAAAGACGTTTGCGGCTGAGCTGATGGCTGTTGCGCATTTGCGCCACAAAAACCTTGTCCGGTTGAGGGGATGGTGCGTTCACGATGACCAATTGCTGCTGGTTTATGACTACATGCCTAACCGCAGCCTGGACAGAGCACTATTCAGGAGGTCCGAAAACCTGGGGTCAGCGCCCCCGCCTCTTACTTGGGACCGCAGGAGAAAAATAGTGGCAGGCTTGGCGGCTGCCCTGTTTTACCTCCACGAGCAACTCGAAACCCAAATTATCCACCGAGATGTAAAGACAAGCAACGTTATGCTAGATTCTCATTTCAACGCTCGGCTCGGTGACTTTGGCCTGGCACGCTGGCTTGAACATGAACTTGAGTACCAATTCAAGACGCCGACCACAAAGAAGAACCAGTTCCGGCTGGGTGACACAACCAGAATTGGTGGCACAATTGGGTACCTGCCACCGGAGAGTTTTCAGAGACGGAGCGTTGCCACTGCAAAATCCGATGTTTTCAGCTTTGGAATTGTTGTGTTGGAGGTGGTGTCCGGCAGGCGTGCGGTGGATCTCACGTTTGCGGATGATCAGATTATTTTGCTTGACTGGATCCGGCGACTCTCAGACGAGGGAAGGCTTTTGCAAGCCGGAGATAGCCGACTTGCAGATGGGTCCTACAGGCTGGCGGACATGGACCAGCTCCTCCACGTAGGACTCCTCTGCACTCTCCACAATCCCCATTTGAGGCCGAACATGAAGTGGGTCGTGGAAGTTCTTTCCGGCAACCTATCCGGTAGGTTACCGGCTCTGCCATCATTTCAGTCGCAGCCACTGTACATCTCTTTATCCTCTCCCTCGAACACCGCCTCAAGCAAAGCCACCACCACTACCAATAGCAGCAACGCCCCCAGCACCGACACAACCCCCACTTCTGCTTCATCTAACTACCTCACAGCCCTGGGAGAAACGATCTATGCAACTGCCGAGTGTGGTAACACTCTACCAGATGACTCTAGAGCGTCCAATCCCAGCGGTCGCCGATCAACAAATTTCTTCCTGATTGAAACTCCGAGGGAAATTTCATTCAAGGAAATCATTTCCGCCACCAACAATTTCGCAGAATCGCAAAGGGTAGCAGAGCTCGACTTCGGAACCGCCTACCGCGGTTTCCTCGACAGCCGGCCGGTTCTCGTGAAGAGACTCGGCATGACGAAATGCCCTGCATTGCGGACCCGATTTTCCAATGAACTTCAGAACCTAGCACGGCTCCGCCACCGGAATCTGGTACA
This sequence comes from Rubroshorea leprosula, assembly GCA_020521535.1. Lineage (NCBI taxonomy): Eukaryota > Viridiplantae > Streptophyta > Magnoliopsida > Malvales > Dipterocarpaceae > Rubroshorea > Rubroshorea leprosula. Next base: position 541,910 of record BPVZ01000080.1, read on the forward strand.
ACTCCGGGGGTGGTGTACGGAACAAGGAGAGATGCTTGTCATCTATGATTACTCTGCAAATCGGATGTTGAGTCACCTTCTCTTCCATCACGATAACAGAATTGGACATTCTGTTCTCCGGTGGCGCCCAAGATACAACATTATCAAATCCCTTGCTTCCGCCATTCTTTACCTTCATGAAGAATGGGATGAACAGGTTATTCACAGAAACATCACCTCTTCTGCCATCATTCTCGATCCCGAACTGAACCCACGGCTCAGTAGTTTCGCCCTGGCCGAGTTCTTAGCAAGAAACGATCATGCCCATCATGCTGCTACCAACAAGAACAAATCAGTTCGTGGGATTTTCGGCTACATGTCACCGGAGTACATGGAATCCGGTGACGCAACCACAATGGCTGATGTTTACAGCTTTGGTGTGGTGGTGCTTGAGGTGGTTAGTGGGCAGATGGCTGTGGACTTCAGGCGGCCAGAGGCGCTACTGGTGAAGAGGGTTCATGAGTTTGAATCTCAGAAACGTCCATTGGAGGAACTGGTTGACATAAGGTTGAACGGAGAGTATAACAGGAAAGAACTGCTACGATTGACAAAACTAGGAATAGTCTGCACAAGGTATAACCCAGAATTAAGGCCTAATATGAGGCAGATTGTGAGCATACTCGACGGAAATGATAAATTTTTCACAGCAGAAGGGCAGAGGAAGGAGAGCAGAGAAGAATGGAAACAGAAGAATTCTTCATCTTTGTCGTTGGTGAAGCGAATCCAGGCATTGGGAATACAATGAAATCCTCACCATGTAGCACAAAGGAGAGAGATGTATCCATAGATCTGTAGTGAGTTTCGGTTGATCTATTGTTTTTCGTTTTCGGTTTTTGTGTACTTAGTTCATCTATTGTACACTAATCAAGGTGCTGTGTATAACGAATGAGAGGAGGAATTTGGAGTTAGTCAATCTGCTGCTATGAACTTCCAATGCATTGCATTTCTAACATAATTTAAACGGCACAATATATTAGATTACAGAAAGAAAGAACAAGAATAATCTGTTCGAATTTAACACTACATTCGGAGGTTCAATATCTAAGATAATAGCAACACTTAGGAATAATGTACTGGGAATGTTTTAGATAAATGGACAAACATCTAAGACAATACCTGATCTCACAGCAGAGTGTTTAATTTTGTTTGCATTTAGCTTCCTTCCTCAGGAATTTCTTCTTCATCACTGTCAATTCCGACCCAGCTAACAAAAGCAAAGAGGAATTCTCTGAAGCTGACCATCCCATTCTTGTCCCAATCCATTTCCTCTGCATTTTCCCGAGCAAATAGCAAAAGTAAGAGTGATTAGTAGAAAACATAACAGATGTTACTAAAAGAATAAAAATGTTGAGGCCAAATGAGTGAAGGGGTTATACTGAATCTGGTCCTGGTGACATGTGCAGGGGATTTTTCCCATGGAGAGTAATCATTCAACGCCTTGATCATGTCTTGCTTGTTTAATTTCCCATCACCATTCTTATCAAGAAACAAGAATGCCTCAACAATAGTGTTGAAAGTGGCCTCAATGTCTGGTGAACCAATCTTTGATGTCTGAAAAAATCACCGGGTCATCATCAGAAGATGCAGTTTTAGCACTTGCTAACATGCCATACGAGGAAAATAAATAAAAACTCAGATTACTGTGGAAGCTGTATCGGGAGAGGAAGCAGGTTTCATCAGAAGATAGATGAGACACAGGAGAACAATAAACTCATTAAACTGTATTCCGTCACTCCCATCAATGTCACATGAATGGAACAGATCCTCAACCTCCTCTTCTTTTAAATGAAGTTGCAGTTTCTCTAAGCACTTTTTAAGTTCCTCTTTGTCAATGGTTCCATTAGAGTCTTCATCTATATGGAGAGAGAGAGAGAGAGAGTGAATTTGCAGCATAACTTCCTGCAGAAGCAAAAAAAAAAAAAAAACCCTTCTTTTAACTCACCATACTGCTCAAATGCACCTCTGAGGTTTTTTAATCCCTCTTTAAACTGAGGGAACCTCATAATAATGCTATTGATTGATTTAAAATTTGCATGTCCTGAAGCAGTTCTCCTAACTTCAATCATTTTCCTTTCAAGTTTCTCATCCAACCTCTTATATTTCTCCAGTGAGCCACAACCACAAAGCATGCATCCCACTTTGCTGGACAACAACTTCAGAGAAGGGCCAGGATGACATGTGCCTTAAGATAAGACAGAAATCGGTTATAGTCTCAAGAATGAAATGAACATGTTGACCAAATTAAACATTTTGCATATTAGAATCACAACCAATACATTGTATTTGTATGTTACGAGTCTTGTTTAGGAGACAATATTTTCACAAAACATTCCTCACATTCAAATTCAGTAATCAAAATGACCAAATATTCTCCTATCCACCTGCTTGATCAAAGTAGCACAATCTAAGGCTAAATGAGAAACATTCTGCTTTGGTTTTCCTAAGAGTACCCCAAAAAATACATAGAACAGCAAAAAAAATATATTAAAAGCAAAAGGAGAATTGTTTATTTGTATTTACTTTCATTTATTCAGTCCCCCAATTCTCTCTCTCTTTCTGCTCACTCACAGGGGACTTCAGGGATTGTGTATTATGGAATGCCAGTGTTTCTCTCTCACCCAGACTAAGGACTTCAAGGATTGTGGGTTGTGGCAGCAATGGCAGTGATAAGTAGTGGTGTAAGGATTCATTGGACTACTCTTGTAGAATGAGTCTGCAGTGTCAGTATTGATTGATGCAAATGTGCAATATAGATGTGGAGTTGTAGCAAGTTGTAGGAAGAATGGGGAATTATACAATGGTGCTTACTAAAGTGGAAAATCAATACTCTAAGGAATAAACTTGAAGATGACTGATACTGATTCTAATGGCCACTTTGGTGGCAATGAAGACCATATAATGAGCGCAATGACACTCTTAGCATGAAGACTACAATGTTCAATTGAATTTTCTTTTTCCAGGATGGATGAGGCTGATTTCTAGTATTCTGTTTGGGGTCAAATAAACCTTTTTTTCTTCTTTCTGAATAGAAGAAAAATGTTAATAAAAGCACCCAAGAAGAAAAATAATAGCTTGTGAAGAGTGAAGAACAAAAGAAAGGAAAATGCGGAATACTTTTCCTTTCTTTTCTCTAACTCATTCAAGATTCAATGGCATCTACAATCAAATAACAAGCAAAGGAATGAATGAATTAACTATAAAGAACAAGATCAGAATCATCAGATTCTATCATCTACTTACTTCACCTAGGATATTTTACAAATGAAAAAGGCACCCACAAACAGACCATCCTAGAAAGGAAAAAGGAAAAAAAAAAAAAAATCAAAATAGGACCCAATGCAATAGAAAGTGAAGTTGAACTTATCAAACAACAACCATTTGATTTTGTTTTTAGGTTCCCTAAAATCCATCCCACAACTCCAAAAATTTCATCTACTGCACATGATATTAGAAACCACAATCAGTAATTAACAGAAAATATGAAACAAAAACCATTTCCCAGAAATAATTGAACTTTAGAAATCATCTATTTCCAAAATTACAAAAATCAGTAAGCTAAAAGCAGGGAATAAACTACCACCATAGTTCTGAAGTACGTAAATATAAACTCTCTAAGCAAAACCCAGTTGCAAAAATTGAATTCTTGACAATTTCATCACATCTACATGGCATCACTCTGATTTCATCTTGGGTTTCAACAGAAATTAACAGATCAAATGAAGAAGCAGAGAAATAAAAACATACCCATTGAAATTTACGCGAGATGAAACAGCTTTTTCTTCCAACTTGGAATAGAAGGAGCCAGAAAGGGCAGAAAGAACAGGAGTTTTATGGGGAGAAAGGCAGAAGTTATTGCCCCAGCAGAAAAGGAAAAGGAGCGAAATAGGATTGTTTACAAGTGGAGATGATGAAATACCATAATGATTTTTGACAAAGGTGTGGCTCCATTCAGAAATATCATTAGCCACTGGGCACTTGCAAACATGTACTTTTTCTTCATTATTTAAAATAAAAAAATATCTTACAGTCTGGACTGCAAATACTAATAGATGAATTAATAGGAAGCTTTTGATAGAACCAACCAATCGGCTTGATGGTTTATCACTAAACTAAAGAGATTAAATCCAAGTGATTAGGGGTTGTATTCAAAAAAAAAAAAGGCTTCTGATATTGAAGAGAGTCCTCCATTGAAGGGCATTTATTTTGTAATTTAGTATAATTTAAAGTGTAAAATAACAAATTTTTTAACAATTCATGATTTTTTTCTATCTAAATTGACAAAACAAAAGTACCATTTAGATTATGAATCTATCAAAGAAAAAAGTAATTTATAATTTAAATAGTAAAATGTTTATACTTAAATGAAGAGGAGACTTTTTGATATTGAAAATCTTTCTTTATTTAAAATTTTTTATTTTATAATATAAAATAATTTAAATTATAAAATAATATGTATTAAAATACCATTAATAAATATATCTGACCCTCACAATCTAACAGTTATAAATCGACTTAAAAGATGCACTTCTCAACCCTTAAGCTGGCATTCAAATCCTCCACTTCTAAATGTAAATCCATTCAAAATAAACCATTAATAAATAAAAATTAAGAAATGCTATAATGCCGTCCATCTCATGTGAACAGCACTACATTTAATTTGTCCATAATAGAGTGGTAGGCCCCTTATTAAGTAACCGCCTCTTTGTTATCCGTTAGAATACACAACCAATTCGGTTGTTAAGTTTAATGGTTCGATTTCAAGTCTTAAATGTTTGGTTAAGATGGTCGAAATTTTGAACTCTAACCCCATTAAAAACGATTTGATAGTCGTGCACCTCATTTGAGAGGGTGGAATGTTCACTCGATTTAGGGATTGAATCTCCAATTGCTAACAACTAATTCATACTAACTTTCTAACCATTATTCTTGTCAAAAAAAAAAAAAAATACACATCAAATTTTTATAGAAATTATTAAAAATATTTAAATATTAAAAATAATATCTATTTATCTTATTTCTTCAAAATTAATAAAAAATTATTTTAAAATTATATCATTATAATTAGTTCTCATTAAAAAAAAATACATGAATTAAAATAACTTTTTATCTTTATATATTTTAAAAAATAAAACAAATTAAAGCTGATCCCTAAATATTTTTGTAATCTAAACCGCATGTAGATGTAGTCTCCTAAAAATGTCCTTTCTGTTTTTAATTTCTCACTCCTATATTTAATTTAATTCCCGACTGCAAACAAGAATAATTTCTGAACTTACCCTGCCTGTATAACTAAAAGATGGCAACTTTAAGTTGGAAATATAGAAAGAAGGCAAAACGTAGAAGGATCTGCGATTAGAATATACAGATGATGGTATGGTTGATACCAGAGAGGACAATTGGATTAACAAGACACTAGACATGGGTAAAGAACAAAAAATAAACAAGGAAAAGGTTCCATTTCTAACTTCTAAGATGGAGATGTCTGCTATTTCAACCAATATTAGGCATCACCCACTCTACTTGTTGCCTTATATTGCCTTCCAAGGGCAGGGTGTCTCCATTGCTAAGCAAGGGCCTTGGCCTCTTCTTCAGAGCAGCAGCAGCAGCCTGAGGACCCAAATTCATTGGTGAAGCAGGGCTTCCAGTTGAAGGCAGGCAGCTTTCTACAGAGCAGTTGCCAATATGGGCTGGCATGTTGGAAACATTTTTGCTCTCTAGGGCTGCAGCAAGTTCAGACAAGGAAGGTAGTTTCATGGTTTCAGGCGGGACCATCCCTTGACAATCATTGGAGACCTTGATGGCTAGCTCAGAAAGTTCTTCCCTAGCAGCTTCAAGACCAGCAGATGCCACAGCCTGATCATTCAGAGCCTTACAGGCTTTCTCAAGTATTGACTGTAGGTATTTGCCTTGGGCTTCAATCCGAAGTTGAAGATGACGCTGTACCTGCACAAAGTAAAACCAAGTAAGCATCCTTCTGCAAAATCATAAACTAGAAAGTTAAGTCTGGCCAAAAACATAAGAAAAACAAGTGCACAATGACATAGTTGTTCAAAAGGACAAATATCTAATCATGTCAATATTGCAGCAGGCAATGTAATTGAGAATCTTTCAACATGTGGAGTTCAATCTTGTATAGATAATTTGGGTACACCCGAGCAAGTTCTGAAGGTGGTTGAAGTGAAGAAAAAACCATAAGCAACTATAGATAGACATGGCCAGAACAATGGAAACTAACCTCTAACTGTTCATGCAGTCTACGCTGCACTTCCATTTGTACTCGCAGAGCCTCAGTCACCTGGTAACCACTGTTTTTAAGATAAATTCAGCAGTCATCCAATGTAAGGCAAATCAGTAAATTTCAGATGCTATTGAGAGGAATAACCTACTCATTTAGATCTTGTGCAGCCATTCTAGATGATGTTGTAGATGAACCACTGTCCTGACTTTCTGCAACACAGGAAGCTGCAACACCAACTACAAATCATCATCACCAGTCAATGACTCAATAAGAATTTTAAGAGCTTCTATCTGGCTTTTCTTGTAATTCTCTGGACCTACCCTAAACCATTTATAATTCAGAGACATGGCAGAAAGGAAAAGATATGAGATGAACTAAATGATAGACAAGTCAGAAGGTTGAAAAACAAAAGAGAACAATTTAGGATCATTTTAAAACCCCAAAAGCACAGGTTTATAAACTCCAAAATGCATTACCTACTCTTTGTCAGTGCACCAATAGAAAGTTCCAAAAACTAAGAGGTAAAAGGGGCAAACTTTTCTTCTATCCTATGTACCCCTCAAAGGAGCAAAAGTTAATGCAATGAAAAAGAAGAAAGAAAATATGTCATTCACAATACAATGCACAGGTGTAGTTTCATTAAGGGATTAGGATAGGTACCATCTTTAGAGTTATCAGCTGATTCCTTGCTTGATTGCTTCCCCAACCGGTATTTCTGTGAATAAAGGGCATGAAGTAAAGGAATAAGAAAATGTAAATACAGCTATGTGCTAAGAATAAAATCTTCCATTAGCTTAGGCTGTAAAGACACTAAGTGGTGGCATAGGAGACGAAGAGAGCCATGCATATTTACAGGAGGGTACTAAATACATAATAAAAGGAGTCATGAGACTCTTCCACTGGAGGCTACAACAAACCTGCAAATGCGATTTCAAGTGATAAAGTGTAAGACCTTTTACTCCCATTGTTCTCATAATTGTCTTGGGTGTTGCTTCTGTAATGGATATGAAACAGAATAAGAATGTAAGCTGCCTTAAGATTTAAACTTCAATGAATGATTAGCATATGATACACAATTGATAGACATACTGAAATTCAAAACTGAAAGCAAATATCACATAACGACCGTGGGTATGATTGCATAGGATCGGTTTTCATTTGATACTATCTCATCTATCAAAATGAGAAGAAAGAAAACCCATAGAACAGTACTGATTCTGCTCATGTGTAATTGGCCAGAGACCATTGTCAAACCTAGTGAGAGAACATGGTAGAATTAGAATGATAGTTTGAAAATGATAGGACCAGACATTCTCCCTTTCCTTTGAACATGATGATTCCTTTGAACATGATGATAACAGTCCATTTAGTGTTGTCAGTAAAGATAGAAAAAGGAAAACAGTTAAAAATGATCATTACTAGCAGACTTTTTTATCACATGCTAACTTCATCATGATTATTAAGCCAAAATAATGGGGCAATTTATCTTGGATATTACATCACTTTCAGAAACTCACTGAAACCATTTACCCTCTTCGCCTATTCTTGTGGCTACCCACTATAAACAGCATTTCGTTCTTCCACAGTCAACTTGTTACTATCACTAGCATAGAAATTACTTGGGATATCAATATTTAAAAGATCATCCAGCATATGACCTAGAAGGTAGTAGCTAGAAGTCCATTTGAAAGACATGCTTGGGAAGGTCATTAATTTGCTTTGAACTTGAGCTGCAAGTATAACTCACATAGAATATTTAAGTATCACATATTCCAAAACTCAACAAGAAACAAGCACTACAGAATTACCATCATACTGATGTAATTGTTTCTCTGACTCAAAACTTCACTGATGAAGAACTAAGAATGCAAAATATCAAGCCTAGTTCTGATTTAAACCAAGAATATTCTTCCCCAGACCAAGACAAAGTAAGTCATTCACTTTAGTTTGTTTTCCAGCTAAACTACAGTGGCCAACATTATTGAACCTAATGGTTCCAAAACAGTATTCTGTCCCTTCGTTTGTACTTAGCTAGAGTGGTATTTCAGAAACAGATGATCAGTCCATAATCTGAAAAAATACTAAAGAGTAACATGCAAATAAGAACAAACTCAATGAAAGAAAGTCAGTGTATGTGGCTGTGAACACGTGCTCATGTGCCTATCATATAATATGAATATCTATGAATCAAAAGGAATTTCCTTTAGGTTTCTCACAATATCTTGAACAACAGGTCAAAAGGATCAACTGAAAGCAATATCATAGAGGCAGCAAGATAAAACATCTAAAATGTCAAGATTCATTTTCTGCATGGACATTAAAGATGCCAAGAATAACGATAAATGTTGACCATACTCCAAAGTAATAAAGTCAATGATTATAATGATAGCAATGATGCTTGGTGACCAAGTCAAAACTGGTATCACACAACTTATTTACTAACTAGTGGAGAGAAAACTCCTTTTTATCACTCTAATAGCTCTATTGATAACCCTATAACGTTGTCTACTAGTATTTAGAGGTTCCTAGCTCCTAATTGTTATATTCATAAGGAACACTTAGCTCTGTATGTTAGTGTCGTAGTTCCTTCCCAGCTTATTTATATATCCTACACAGCCTATATGGCGAGTTATAGTCTACATTATAATTGCTTTAATTATCAATACAACTATACTTTCTATAAAAAAAAAAAAAAGAAAAAAAACTCCTTTTTAACAGTTTAATTCAGAATAAAATGTGGAACATGATAAGACCGATTAACTTGATGGCCCATGACAACAGAGCAAACATTAAACAATATTCAATTAAAAAAAATAAAAGAAAAATAAAGGAAATAAAGAAAATGAATATAAGGATGAGTATTAGGAAAAGAAACCTTTAAAAAGGGAGACTTTTGAGAATAGAAACCAACAACAAAAAGAAATTAATCATACAAACCTAATTACTTACAATCACTAAACAGAAAGGAAAAAAAGAAAAAAACAAAATTTTACCAAGATCTTAGAGAAAGAAACCAATCCAAAAAAACAAAACAAGCACCACTATACTGGAAGTATCAGATTAGATAGGGAAACTAGCCCTTGAAAACTCTAAATTAACAGAGCATACTATTCAAAGGGATAATAAACCCAAAAGAAAATAGTAAAGAAAAAAAAAAACCAACGTTTCAAGCACAAAGATTTCATAGACCAAGAAAGCCCACCAACCAAAACACAATTATAAAACAACCCAAATCACCCATTAACTCAACCCTTGAGAGAGAAACCATCAAAAGCTCAAAAACGAAGCAGAGACAGTCACATAGAGAAGAAGCAAATATAAACGCATATATTTGAAATGAACTCACTGTCAGGGCCACCAAGCTGGGTGACAGCATCAATAAAGCGCTCGTGAAGCTCAGCAGTCCAGCGTAGGCGGGGCTTCGGATCCGTGGTGAGAACCAAGCAGGCATCACCAGGTAAGTTGGTCCCATCAAGCGACCCTTGGTACTCCCCACCGTGCCCCACCATCCCATCCAACGGTAGCGACCGAATCGCCGAGTACATTCTGAGCAACTTCAACTTCCCCAAAACCAAAAATGCGGGAGAGGATTAAGGATCCGAATTGGGTGTTAGCAAAGCAGATTGCAGAGGCGTGAAGGATGAAGCGGGGGAAGAGAAACCAGAGAGAATGTAAAAAAAGTGAGAGTGAATGGATATTGAGGCAAAGATATGCACATATGCAGGTTTGCAGAGACCAAAGACAGGGGGTTAAGACTTAAGACAGCGATGTGTTGTTGTGTCCTTGTCTTTCGCAATCAACTCTCTTTCTTTATGTATAAAATTAATTTCTTTTGGGACTCATTTATAAATTAATAAAAGAAAGTGTGGGGCAATCCGACCTTAGAATAAATTGTATAATGGGTGGTGTTGGATGTGTAATTTTTTTATAAAATTTTTATATATTATTAAATAAGTAAATATATTTAATTTTATGAGTTTTATATAAATTAAAAAAATTAATTATTTTAATGATACATTAAGTTATAAAAAAAATTATATAAAAATTATTTTTCTTATATAATTATAATTATTAATAAAAAATTAATTTATAATCATCTAAGTTAAATTAAACCGTAAACTAAAAATTGTATTAGTTAATTACTTAAATATATACAGTTGGCAATGGATAATATAATACCCTAGTAAAAAAGATGAGATAGATACCTGATTTGAAGTTTTTTATTTTTATTTTTAATGAATACTTGATTTGAAGTTGAGTCTTGCTTAACTTGAAGTTTTATTTATTTATTTTTTTCAATGAATACTTGACTTGAGTGTTGTAACGTAGTTATTTTTTTGTTACTATTATATTAAAAATATATAAAATTTTATTAATGATCTCAATGTTTATTTTTTTTATTGAAAATAAAAAATTTTAAATTTGGATCGTATGACATGCGGTAGAATGGGATAAGAAATGAGAGATGAAAGATAATTGCTTTTTATCGTGCAATTAAGATAAAAAAAATATAATTTTAATTAAAAATATTAAAAGTGTATAAAAATTAATTAAATTTCATAAATTTATATTTTTTAAATAAGATACTTTAGTGAAAAAAATATATGGGAAATACATAAGCAAACGAAACCCAGAACTCAACTCCATTTTG
>BPVZ01000080.1:568616-580421 GCA_020521535.1 Rubroshorea leprosula
GAGGCCGAGGACCATGCATTGCGGTAATGTGGTTGGCAGTATATTGACTCTGAAGCTCACATTTATCAGTTATCATGTCAAAATCAACCATAATAATTTATTTAGACGGGAGGGAGTGAATTTAAAAAATTTTGGATTTAGTTTCGAGTATTTTAGGCTTGCATATATGTGCGGGTATATATATATATATATATATATATATTTATATTTAACATAATTGACATGACACTTTTGCATAAATTTTGTGTGAAGGGAACTGCAACATATTGTTGAGTTGAGATGGTATTAATCAGCATGCCACGAGAATGCATTATACGTGCTTTTATATATTGCATGAACTTGAAATTTATAGGGAACACAGTTGTTTTTGTTAAACAAATTAACCTTGTAAAGACATTAAGCATAAAATGTTAATTTTTTTAAGATCTTGGAGGAAATTAAATAGTAGATATACGAGAACTTATGATTTTACATCTTGATCTAGCAATGGTGTGGTGAATTACAGGTCTTAGTCCTTTAGGGTGTCCATTCACTTGGGGTGTGCCTGGCTTGCTATATATTTTTTTCGTCTTGACTATGCTTCTTTTGAATAAACTTAATAAATAATACAACAATTTTATGTATCAATTAAAAAGGTAGAAAACTTTAGTTATTGTGGAGGATAGTTTTTTTCTAGGCTATTTTATGTTTCAAAAGTTAGTTTTCAATAATGGTATTATAGAAAAATCAATTAGATTGATTGAATTATCAAATATATCCTCATTAAATCTTTTTTAATGATATTTTGGTCATTTCAATCCTTACTCTTAGCATTCAAAATTGAAAAATTAAGAACTCTGTCTCTTATATTAAACTATTTTTGATTATTACACACCTAAAAGTAATCCTTCCCATGCGCCTCCCTAATTGAATTTTGCATACCTAATAACTCAAAATCAATGTAGCATCCTTTGTTAATGACTTGATTATAGTTCCCTGTTAGTTTCTTTTAAGTAAAATAACATATTTTAGGTTCAATCATGTAACATGTAGGTGATATAAGTCAATAAATAAAAGAATATTCTCTATTATTATGGACCCAAAATAAATACAAAAAATAAAAATGTACCGATAAAAAAAAAAATAAAGATGGACATATACCCAATTTTACCTTCTAACTTTTCTTAGACCAAATTTAGCCTTTATTGCTTTTTTTTTTATTTATTAATTTCTTAATATCTGAAAGTCATATTAAAATTTAGGTAATTCAAAATCAAGTTGTATTAGACCCCATAAGAAAAAAACTCTTTCAACTTCTGTTTTTTTATTTATAAGATTTAAATTTGAAATCTTATTTAAGGAAAACCGAACTCTTCTTATTCCGACTGTTAGGTCCTTGATCCCTTTCTTACTCTTAATTCTACCATTTGGTTGTTATAATTTAGTATACTGATCGATTTAATACACTGCATAACATTTATTAAAAGTTTATTATTTTTTAGTATGAAATTTAAAATAAACAAATTTAAAAATATAACAATGTATATATGATATAAAAATTGATTAAATTAATTGTACTTATATTGTATTTAAATAACTAAATTAAAATAAATATAAAAAAATATATTGAATCATGACAATCATTTTTTTTATAATTTATTCATTAAAATAATTATTTAAAAATTTTTAAAGCTAATTATTTTCCAGACGGTGATTTAACGGGAGCTGAATTGGGCAATAATCCATCAAATGTATGGAGTGGTATCATGGCTGGTAAGGGTCTGCTGCAGAAGGGTTCATATTGGAGACTGGGGAATGGTATTCAGGTAAGAGCATGGCATGGTAGATGGGTTAAGATCACAAACTTTCATGCCTGCATCTAGACCGCCCAGAGGGATGTTCGAAAGATATGAATGAGCTAATTAATATAGAGAAGTCTTGGAAAGTGGAGGTGATAGATGAGCTTTTCTCCCACCGAAGATGCCACAATGATAAAGGCCATCCCATGGAGCAGAAGTTATGAAGACTCGTTGATCTGGATTCATTCACCGACAAGGGAATCTACTGTCCGATTTTGCCTAACATGTGGCTTGGAACTTTTGGCTTTTATATGGAAACTCAACATCTGGATGAGGAACTATTAAAGCCAGTGGGGAAGAAGATATGGGGGATGTAGGTACCAGGGAAAATTAAGCCTTTTATCTGAAGATTAGTCAGGGAAATTGTTCCTATGAATGACATATTATGTCAAAGGGGTATAGAGGTAGACAGAAGGTGCTTTAGGTGTGGTGATAGGGAGGAGAATTACTTTCATATTTTTGTGGATTGCTGTTGGAGCTCTAGATTGTGGGATGGAGTGATGGTAAATGTGGCCAGAAGTAGAATAAGGGAAGGGTCCTTCTTAGATGATTTTATAGAACTTTTTCTTGGAATTGAAGGGGAGGAGTTACAGAAGTTTGTGTGTTTGTTTTGGTGGATCTAGAATAATAGAAACAATTGCTTTCATAATGGGAAATGTAATTTGGTGAGTGGAGTGGCAAGGAAAATGGGGGATTATGTGGAGGAAATAAAAGAGGCTGGATATGGTAGTCTGAAGTAGAGCCGAGGTAAGAGTCAGGGAAGGAATGAAGCAGTGCAGAGCTGGTGTCTGCCAGAGGAAGGGTATATCAAGATCAATGTGGATGCTGCACTTCCGAGGGGTGCTAACTAGCTACACGTGCTGCTTGGGGTGATTGCAAGAGATCATACTGGGACGGTATTGTGTTAGGCGCAAAGAACTACCCAGATATCCTATACAGTGCTGGAGGTAGAACGCTAGCCATACAATTTGGAGTTCAGATTGAGAAGCAGATGAGATGTAGGAAGATGATGGTGGAGTAGGATTCAAGGGCCGTGGCACAATTGTTCAAATAAATTTAATGAATATTTTTTATATTAATTTTTTTAAAAATATAGTAAAATTTTACTATTATTACTGGTATCTATAATGTCCAAACATCTAGATTTTACACAATTTTATTTTTTACTTAAGAACTGATATTTTAAGTGGATGATGGGCTAACAAATTGTTTTTGTAAATAATAATTGTCAATTTTTCTATTTTAAAGAAAGGAGAAAAACAACGGAAAAGGCAAGAAAAAATAGGGGGAAAAAAAAATAGAAGGGAAAAACAAGAGAAAAGAAGGGGGGAAGGGTTTAAGGAGGAATCACCAAAAACCCTGCTCTGGGGTTAAGCTTCCATCTTCTCCCGCACAGGGTCAGAAACTTCTTCCTTTTGAACGGAGAATCATGTTCTCTCGCGCTCGCACCGCCAAGAATCTTCCTTTAACATTGCAGAAGCTTAAAGGTTCTCTCTTTCTCCTCCTCTCCCCTTTCTCTAATGTGTGTTCCTTTACATTTTCTCTCTGACTCGTGAGTTTATCTCAAGTTACACCACATGGACTCCTTACTCCACCATTTCAAGCTCCCTTCTTCTCGCACTTTGTTGGGGATAAACCAGTTCTTGTAAGTCATCTCTTTCTCTATTGCTTTAAATTGTGTTCATTTTGTGCAATCATTTCATTGCCTGTTATTGTATACCTGTTTCGTTTAATGGGTCTTTTTCTGGAAAATTATTTATCTGGTTGCATTATGATGATTTGAATTGATTAATGCTGTGATTTGCATTGATTGATCTTAATCTCAACCTGTTGTGTGATGGATGGCAGGTCAGAGATTTCATACATTCAGCACTGTATGATTCAAAACATGGGTACTTCTCCCAGAGGTCAGCGTCAGTTGGGGTTCTTGACAGGAGCATAAAGTTCAACCAGCTTGAAGGTATTTTGTGAATTTTTGAAATTTGGAGCCCAAGTAATTTGTATTTGGGTCGACAGTGATTTAACTGAAAAATTACTAGCACACTTGACCTACCCAGACAACAAGTTAAACAAAGAGCATGCTTAGATATTAACACTTTCATATAAACTTGGGGGGAGGGTGGAGAGAATCAAGACTCTCAATGGTGCCAGAGTTAGTGGAATAGTGCCTTTTCAGAATGTTGTGTGAATTTTAATGTGGAAGATTATGCGAAGGTTATGGCATCAGTTCTGACATACAATCATGCATGCATGTAAATTTGCGGACATAGGTAAATGGACAAGACATAGATGCAATGATGCGAAGTTGGTAGTAGCAGCAGCAGCAGCAACTGGTGGCAAGAGGAATTGTGCTACAAAAGACCAATGCCTCTGCTAGTCATCAGTCAGAGTTATTTAATTTGGATTGAAGGTGCTGTAATGATTTGATAGGGGTAGTGGTTGTAAGGAGTAAGAAGGTTGTTCTTGCTTTCCTGGATTACACAGCCCCTTATTTTCATAGTTTTATTTAAGTGGTTAACCCATCATGATCCAATATCATAAAGAAATGCTAGTACTTGACTGAATTGGTAATATAGATGAAACAGTGTCAGTATTGTTTATTATTACTTGTTTGAAACTTTGTTTAATTCTTGGGGACTTTATTAGTAAATATCATTACCAAACTTTTGCCATAGGAAGGAAAGCATATATGAAACACCTGGATAAGGTCTACAAGCAGAGTGGCATTTCTTGGTTTACCCCTGTGGAGCTCTTCAAGGTAATTTTGCACTAACAACTGCAGTATCACATTATGTTAGTCTACCTTATTCTGGCTTTTCATACCACAGAAATCATTGGGTTTATCTTGGGGGGATCATTTACATTTTTGTTTAATGAAAGTGAAACTACATTCTCTCTTCATAGCAATTACTGTGGCCACTGTTGGTTACCTTGCTGTAAGATACTTAAATATCTTGCTTGCTTATTCACTGATATTGTGAACTTTACTGTGCTTGTAGCCTTGGTATGCCCAAGGTATTGCTGAAGCAATAATGCGCACTGCAAACCTTTCAGTTCCACTAAAGGTGAGCTCCTCTGTCTCTGCATTAACTATTTACAAGAAATCCTTTTATGCTTTTAGTTTGATTATTGCTGTTGTTTGATTTGCTTACTTACATTCATATCAGTTATACAAAGCAAACCAAAGATTCTTGCAAACCCTTTTTGCCAACTTATGTGGCACTCCACTGATTAGTAATTTTTCAGTCAATAGGTTCCACTCTTTGAAAATAGCCAATCAGTAAACTTCCACATGGAATATTTTGTAAGAATCTTTGTTAGGCTATCGTTTCAATATTCTTATCTGTTTCAGTTTTCCTTTTTCAAAAGATTCTGTGATGCCAACGGATTTTTTTTTATTGCTATTTACTGAGCATTAATTTGTTAATAATCTGTCTGAAATTGTTTGTTTACATGAATGCCATATTTCTGGAGACCATTTTCTAATGCATGTAACTCATACCTTTAAAATCGTTGTGCTTGAAAATTTGATCCTGCTATCTCTTAATGCTCACTCAGATATATGAAATTGGTGGTGGATCAGGAACATGTGCAAGAGGCATAATGGATTACATAATGTTGAATGCGCCACCACGAGTTTACAACAATATGACCTACACGTATGTTTGTTGACTATAACTTTGTCTGCCTTGAAATGGTTTAGACCTATATGTTTAGTTAACTTGTTTAATCAAATATTTTTGAGCATCTAATTTCATGTTACTGCTGTATAGTCTAAACCTTGGTAACTATAGAAGGAAAAGAAACATTGTTCTCCTTTCCTATTGTATTAATAGTTTGATGTGCTTGGGGAATAAGGCTAATAATAATATTTATGATTGTGTTGCTCATTATTATTGCACTAAAACTTCCTTGTACAAACATTTGCAGAGCTATTTCTGTTGAAGAGGCACTATAGTTAAAATGAATTAGTCGATGAAAAGGGTGATGGGATCTTATGTCTTGTCCAGTTTTATGTGTATATGTGGTAGATTAATGAGGTTACCTTGCAATGTTCAGCGTTTTATGTGTTAAAACCATGTTGAAATTTCATTTTTTTTAATGTATCTGTTTCCTCTCTAAGTTAAAAAATTCCCAATTCCTTTCTGCAGTCTGTAGTGTTTCATAATGCTTTATGGCTTTGCACTATTGGGGACTTCAGTACTTAAAGCTAATTGGATAGCTTGCCTTATAGTTTTCCCATTTGTCATACTGTGTACAATCATGTGCATAAATTTTTTTATTCCTTGCAGCTCAGTAGAAATCAGCCCCTCACTGGCTGAGATACAAAAACAAACTGTCGGGGAAGTTCGTAGTCATCTATCCAAGTTTAAAGTTGAATGGCGTGATGCTACAGAGCAGAGTGGGTGGGGTAGGTTCCCTATCACATCGCACTGATTTGAGTTCCCCGTTTTAGATATTAATTGGACTATATATACACGATGACATCAAATTATATAAACAACAAGATCTTGCTCATCTTATGATGGACTATTGGTATCATCATTCATGTTATATGATGTTATATAAACTTTTTTTATGCACAAATAAGTTAGCATGCTTCGCTTTGTAGAGGTTTAGACTCCTGACCTTGATCCCAAGATCAGGGTTTTTAAAGTTAGTGGGTACCAACTTGGATCATGTTGTCTAAACTTGGATTGAGTCAAACATGGTTTTATTTATCTGACATTGATCCTTTAAATTTCTTGTAATTTTTTCTGCATTAATTTCAAGGATCTAAGAACCATGTTGTGTCTCTGATAAATATTGGACAGAGATTCTCTTAGGTAAAGGATAAAGATATCCAACAAGTGTCATATAAAAATTTTTTTAGAGTACTGTGAGGATCTTTTCTAACATGGTAGCTAATGTGGTTACATCTGCCAAAAAAGAAGGGAGATTTTAAGCCCCCTTGCACTGATATATGGTTTAAACCAAGGAAGTGATAGTTGATGCGGGCTGCAAGACTTAAGTGTTTTCTTTTCTTTACTGTTTGTTTTATATAATATAAATATTGGAGTCTGTTGTTCCAGTATGTCTCTAAGGCCTTGCTGTCTGACACCTCCTCTTCTGTAAAACTCAAGAGCTCTTCCTTTATCTTGCTCTCAAAATTTCTGGTTGTTTGTGTTTGATATTTTGCATGATTCATTGGCAGTAGGGAAAAAAAAAATCAATTTTGTTGACATCTAGAATTCATGTTTACTATTTACTAGTTGTAGGTACCTCTCCTTGGCAGCTTGGTTTTTTCTCTTGTATAATTTTTTTCCACCTCTCATATTCTCTTATTTTATTGATGAGTTAAGAACAATGTTGGCTTTTCACTTTCAACAGGTGATGTGGATCAACAGCCTTGTTGGGTAATAATGCTTGAGGTATCTATGTTCTATCTTGAGTTGCACTCCTTCCTTCTTGACAGCACATTATTGCCATCACATGAGTAGCTGGTCTGGTTGATACATACAAGTTGATCTAATTGATTAGGGAACAGTATCTATAGAAAGCATATCTATTGATTCCTTTAAAGCATTCAGTTACCATCAGACTCAACAATTAACAATATCATACACACATCTGAATCTCAATACTTTCCTAAGAGTGATTTCCTACTATAGCCTTATTGGTCAACTTGTCTTCGCCTTCAGGGATCTCTCTTGTTGTTGTGCCTACTAACTTCAAGCTATATTCATGAACAAAGGAATTTCTTTGCTGCAAGTTTCTAGTGTCTCTCTATAAGATTTATATGAGCTGTTGCAGTTTTTTTATATATCCTGCATGCCAAAAATTGTATGTTTATTTCTTGGCAGGTGCTTGATAATCTTCCCCATGATCTTATCTATTCAGAAAGTCAAGTTTCCCCATGGATGGAAGTGTGGGTTGAGAAGCAGATTGATGGGTAGGGACCACACCACCTGCAGCCTGCAATTATTGTTTTGTTATGTCATGACATTATGTAGCAAAAGAAACTCATTAACTTTCAACTAGAAATGATTCATTATTCAACATTTAGTATTAAGTAGAATCCCTTGAAATTAATTACCTTGTCACAATAGCAAACTAGTCATCTTGTCTAAAATCATCTAAACTTTTGGCCATCCTGTGAAGTTGATCACCCAAACTGTTTTCCATTATTCGATCAATCATCTAATTTATAACTTCAATGAATTAAAAAAATTCAATTAATAACGTTTATCTTTTTGTCCTTATTTTTGCCCACTTGAAACATTTCTTCAATGGCATGTTTACTTATTTGCTAGGGAATATAACAGTACTATATGTCAAAGTTTTATTGGTTATTATAGTTATTAGTTCATATATATAGTATATCTGTACTTCTAACTGGTCCTTTGTTAGCAACTAATAAAGTGTTTTATCTGTAATATCAGATGTGGAGTGAGTTGAACTTATTCTGTGCTGACCAAGGTTTCTTGCTTTTGCAGGCAAGCACTCTCAGAACAATACAGACCTTTAGAAGACCCATTAATTAAACGTTGTGTTGAAATTGTGGAAATGGATGAGAAACATGCCAGCCAAAGCAGTGTTATTTTAAAGGCTTGGTCTAAATTCTTTCCAAAACCTCGAAGATGCTGGCTTCCAACTGGTTGCTTGGTAAGTATTTCAATCAACTTACTTAACCTCTAAAAACCAAACTGGTTCCTTTTGGATACATTTTGCTCATTTCTTTTTGACCAAAGGCCATCGAAAGGTGGCAAGTCCTTTCTTACACTTTAATCCATTTAATAGTTAGCTTACCACTACCTTTCTCATTTCTTCTATTTGAATTAAATTATTCTTATGAATAAGAGCTTTCTAAGCTTTCATTATTTATAATGCAGCCATAAGCTACCATTTTCTTTAATTCATTCTGATTTCTGTGACACAACATCTACCCTCATGGGAATTACATTTTTTATTGATCTTATCTTTTCTTTTATAACCAAGATCTATTTCAAAAATTATTTCTTCTAGTAATCACTCTTTTGGGATAATTTTACTTTTGGAATTTGCAGAAACTGCTGGAGGTGTTGCATGCAGCATTACCAAAAATGTCTTTAATTGCTGCAGATTTTAGTTACCTACCTGATGTGAAGATACTGGGTGAAAGAGCTCCATTGGTTTCAACTAAGGTGTGTCATGCTTCTCTCCTATACTTTTTTCATGATCTTTGTATTTCGTATGGTGAACTAACTGTGCATGTAAAGGATACCCATGGAAACAAACTTCCCCTTTCCAGTGGAGGAAAGGAGTATCCTCTTTTCTCTCTCTAAGTATTTTAATTCATTAGTTAATCTTAGCTAAAGTTTCCAGAAAGTCTTTTTCCATGAAGCAAATGGAATAGGTTTAAAGACTAAGGTCTGTTTTAGACAAAACCTAAACATGTAAATAGTGTATGCAATACAAATCTCACTCAAATAAAGATTGAAAGCTAGATTTTGACATCTGTAAACCATGGGTACACTTGATCAAGCATGAGAATACTCATTATTAAGGAATGGTCTGTTGTGTTGCTTTCACTCAGGAGCATGGGAGCAGATTCACAATCCCCAAAGTTATTGTAGTCAATTATTTTTTGTCTGTTTATTCTGATATGTAGCCTTATCTTCTGCATTTCTGAAGTCTCTAGTTTCCCATACATCATAATCAAAAGCATGTCAGGGTAGATTGCTGCCTTAACTGTAGGTGGAGCATTGCTGATCCTTGTGGGGGAGTGGTTTGCAAATGCCATGGGACTAGTCGGGCCAAAGGTCTAGATAGTGGATACCCCTGTTATCCAAAAAAAGACTGCTACCTTGGATGATACAAGTTAAATCTAACCTTGTTCAACTTATGATCTGCAGAAGGATGGCCACAGCTTAGACTACAGCAGTTACCTGGATGCAAAGGTACCCTATTTAACTTTCATTTTTCAATATATTGCTATATTTTAATAAAATGCTTTTAAGGTCTCAGATATTCTGTCCGCAAGTACTGCTTGTTTAACCTACAAACAATAAATAATCTTCCCCTAGGAAAAAACTTAAGTATCTTAGCAGAGTTAGTTCCAGCTAACTTCAAAACCTTGATTCTGTGGTCAAGGTAAGAGTTCAAACCTCAACAATAGCTATTTCCAACTTATTTTCTGATTAAGTAAAAAAACTATAATTGTCTAAACACCATAACTAATCATTAAAATTGGTGAATAAAAAGAAAATTTCTGGAAATTAGACTTCTAAAGATGAAGGACTATTATAGCGCAAACTTTCCAAGCTGAAGTGATTTAAGTTTTAGAATAAGCTTTCCTCCTATCCATGCAAAACATTCTTAACAATGAGGTTCTAGTTTTAGTTTCTTTTCTCAAGGTGCTTTCTGACTAGAGTATGACTTTTTTCTCTTATAGAACTTTAACATCATAGTTAGATTTAAAATCCATTTGGACACTAAAGTTGACTGTGAGTTCTGTTTGCAGGGTGATGCTGATATATTTTTCCCTACAGACTTTTGGCTTTTGGAACGCATTGATCATTACTGTTCTGGGTGGCTAAATCTACGAAAAGATAAATTGTCCAAGGAGGGGAAGAAGAGGCGAACTCTTACTGTAAGTTCACATACCTTGTGTTGTGGCACTTTTATTTCTCATAGAAAGAAAATAATTTCCGAGAAAACCATGTTTACTGTTTAGTGCTAAGTAGTTTATTTTCCAACAAGTGAAGGTAATAATATTTTAGAAATCAGCATAACTACATGAGTTCAATTAAGTGAATGATCATAGCTCTTTGCTAAACCAACCGTAAACACAACAAAGTTACAATTTAGGAAATGCAACAGTTTCTCCATGTACAAGAACTGTAATACTCATACATACTGTTGAAAACCTATCAATCTAAAAATGCTTAAACTGGCAGCTAAAGGCTCAAAAATCTTATGGTTTAATCTGTTGTGCTGTTCACTGACTACATGAGTAATTTTTTTCAATGAAAATGGAATTATGGGGAGAGATTTTAATATGATGTCTGAAAAGTACCCAAATACTGAGACACAGAACGTATATTAACGATATGCTTGTTACCATCAACATATTAGTGCAAAACTGTCAACAGTTTTACATAATGCCTCTAGAGAAACAGGGGAACAACGTAGCCAGGTAATGTTACTTTTGGAATGAATGCTGAGAGAAATAGTTAACGAGGTTAGACTACTAAATGAGATAGTTTCTTTAGCCAGAAATGCTTTCTCTACTGCAGAATTATATCAGTCCTCACAATCCTAGAACTGTCAGGGACATATTTGATTGCATTCTTATATAAATCAATAGATTGTCTGCAATTTGCTGTAACTAATTATTCTTTTCTCTTTTGGCACTTTTATAGCTTGATACGTCTTCATTCATGGAAGAGTTTGGGTTGCCGACCAAGACAAGAACAAAGGATGGATACAACCCACTTTTAGATGACTTCAAGAACACTAAATTTTATCTGAGCGTTCCAACACATAATACCAAGTAAGCAGTCCACATTTTTTTTCAAGGAAGCATCAAGTTTAACGTGGTCTTTGAGAAGTATTTGATCACAACAAACAAATTACATGCATTATTACAATCAAATAAAGATTTTCCATGGAATCTGAGACATGTTCCAATCTCAGCATTGCTGGACTTTTTCCTGTTTAGTTGTACCATTGAAATTTACGGGACTGAAACGGGAATCAATGTGCTTGATAAGCATTGAGAGATGTTAAAGATACCCATTTTATCATTCTTATCCTACAGTGTGCATGGTCTCTCTCTCTCTCTCTCCTTTTTTTATTTTTTCTTAACCTGGCAAAGGCCATTCTTCACTCTTCCGGATCATTCCGGGTGTATTTTTACCAGCTGTTCAATGTGGCAAGTGCATCTGGAGTATCTTTTCTTTGACTGACTCAGTGAGGTGGTTTTTTTATCTCAAAATACTATCTC
>BPVZ01000080.1:596844-608707 GCA_020521535.1 Rubroshorea leprosula
GGTTTGATTAATTTTAATCAAAATTGATTAGTATTGAAATAATAATATTTTTTATTAAACTTTTATGATAAATTTATATATTATTTTTTTGTGACAAAATTTTTGTTAAAATATTTGTGTTGTAATTATATAAATATCGTTTTTATTTAATATCAATGTTAATAATTAATAACTAAATTTTGCATCATAATTGCATTTGTGACGAATATTTTTTTGTGATGAATAAAATTATTATAAATAACTTGTTAACAATGTCAATTTATTTTTATCACTATAAAATTATTTTTTGTGAAAGGTGTTTAATTTGTCATTAAGAGCATTAGTGACAAGGGTTTTATTAACAATTTAAATTTTATCACTAATAATAATTTGTAACGAAAAATAAAGATTTAATAATCAATAATTTAGTCACTAAATGTGGATTTTCTTGTAGTGATCGTTTATAACATGGATTCTATTTTATGTAGGGCTTGCTTAGTGCAAAAGAAAAGGTATTCCTATTAGTATCTCATGAACATTATGTAAGGCACATTTATTGCAATTGGACTAAAAGGGAGGAAAACAAGGGTGACGACAAGAAGATCCAATTTTAGAACTGCGTAAAAGTCATATTTGATAGACAATGGGAAAAGTTAATGAATGAAATGAACTGTAAGGATACCAACAATTAATGAACATGGATAAGCAGCATTGGTGCAAAGCATTCTTCTAAGACTGTTCACAATGTGATGTTCCACACCATAACATGTCTGAAACCTTTAATTCTTAGAATTTACTTGCTAGGTATAAGGCCATCATTAGTATGTTTGAACACGAGGAATATGCTAATGGGAAGGCTTAAAGATAAAAAAACTCATCATGAATACTTGGAGGGGTAACATTGCTCATAGAATTGTAACAAAAATTGAAGATAACGAGTAGCTTGCTTTTGAGTGCACAATTGAGTGGGATGGTGAGCTTGCTTTCCAGGTTAAGGACTTTCAATTTGACTACACTTACATGGTTGATATCAAAGAGAGGAAATGTACATGTAGGTATTAGCAGCTCAATGGAATTCCTTGCCAACATGTTATATGTTGTGTGGATTATAAGGGTTAAAATTTAGAAGACTTTGTTAATGACTATTATAACAAGGAAAAATATTTGGCTACCTATAGTACACCTAGAAACTATTGTAGAGGTTCTGAAATGTGGAAAAAGTATGAGGGAGAAAAATTTGAGCCACTTGTAATAAAGAGAAAGCCAAGCAAGCTTAAGAATAAAAGAGAAAACCAAAATATGGTGAACCACAGAAATTTAAGAGAAGTAAGTTTATTATGTTATCAAGGCATGGAAGAAAAATGCATTGTAAATTATGTGACACTAAAGATCACAACAAGATAAGTTATCTTGTTAAGGATAAAGATACAAGTCAAGCATCTAGTAATAGTCAAGCTTCTACTAGCAGTCAAGCTTTTAATGGTACTCAAGCTTCTATTGGAATTTCATCTAATTCAACAATTATAAATAGATTTATTTTTAGTTTAAAATGGATTGTTTACATTATATTTTAAGGTTGTTAACATCTATTATATATATATTATTGTAGTCAATTGAAAAAAAGAAAAAAGAAAAAGGAAGAACAAGCCAAGTGGTGCACAAAATACCCATGGCACAACTAGTCAAAAAGAAACAAAAAGGCTAGTCCTAAAACCCCATCAAAGAAGCAAAAGGCAATAAAGCAACAAAATGAAGCACGAGCATGAATGACAATTAGGTTTTTTGGAATTTTGTTGGCAAGCAATTGACCATTAGTGTCTGTTGACCATTAGATTCATGTAGTGGTCCTTATTTTGTATATTTTATTTATAATATTGACTTATAATTGAGTGTGTGTATTTTGTTGGTAGGAACTTGGTTAAAATGTATTTTGACAAGGAAAATTTAAAGTGTTATTTTGTTATGATATATATAGAACAATTTGTTTTGACATATATATGGAAAATTTGCCATTGTTATGGTAATATTACAATTTCATTTATTATTCAAAAAGAAAGGGAGACAATATATTGTAGACAGGTGCTCAACTCTTTTTTGGTAGCCAACTCCATAAAGTCATCTAACTTCTTGTCCCATTCTTTCATATCTTCATTCAACTCCAGCATTTCAATCCTCACATGCCTCAATTCATCTTTTTCCCTACCTCTTAGAGATGTTGCCCAACCTCTTAACCTCTTAGATATATTGCCCAACCTCTCAATGGTCTTGACTTCTACTTTAAAACTGATGCAATCTCATTCTTTAAAGCTATCTTTTCACCTTTCAACTCTAATGAAATGATTCAAGCAAAAGCTCACCACTAGCCTTACAACTCTTTAAACTAAGGTCTATAAGCCCTCAAAAGCTCAAGCTTAAGTTAATAGTGGTTAGTCTTCACACTTCTATACTAGATTCACTTATAATTCTCCACTGATATGGGATTCAAGGCATTATAATCTCTCCCATTTAAATGCTTGATGTCCTCATCAAGCTTAAGTCCAATCAAACTCACTAGGCCACAAGCATAGGATTCACCATAAGTGATGTGAGATCCACACTACCACTAGCTCTGATAGTCAACATGGGTTCACACCTATAAAAAGTAACCACTTTAATACCAACTAAAATGATTTGGGCCAAAATCTGCCATTAGCCTAACAACTCTTGGAGCTTAGGTCTTTGAGCCCTCAAAAGTTCAAGCTTAAGTTATTAATACTAGTTCATCTTCACACTTATATACTAGATTCACTCACAATTTAATTTTGTCATGATATATATAGAATAATTTGTTTTGACATGTATATGAAAAAGTTGCCAATGTTATAATAACATTACAATTTCATTTATTATTCAAAGAGCAAGGAATATAGCATATTGTAGACAAGGAAATGAGAACAATTCTAAGCACCTCCAAATAATACATACCCTAAACAAACTACACTTGTAAGAACTAGAACAAACAAAAAGTTGCCACCAAATGAGATTGCTTAGGCCAACTCTATAAAGTCATTCAACCTCTATTCCCATTCTTTCATACCTACTTTCAACTTTAGCATTTCAGCCCTCACATGCCTTAACTCATCATTTGCTCTACTTCTTAGAGATATAATTTATCAACCATTTCTCTACAACCTTCATCATTACACCTCTTCATTAGTGTCGACTTCTTGAAATTACCTCTATCTTTTGCTTTAAGAGTGAAACAAGTTCATTCTTCAAAGCTTTTCTTTCTCCTTTCAACTCTAATAAAATGACCTGAGCCAAAGCCTGTCATTGGCCTAACAACTCTTTGGATCAAGGTCCAAGGGCTTTTAAAAGCTAAAGTTTAAGTTGTTAATAATGGTTGGTTTCTATGTATACTAGATTCACTATAATTTTCCACCAATATGAGATTTTGGGTATTACAATCTCCCTTACTTAAACACATGATGTCTTCATCAAGGTCAAGCACAATCAGTATTAGGCCCGCTAGGCCATATGCACATGATCCCCCTTAACTGATATGGGGTCCACACTGCTATCAACCATGATGTTCAACGTAGGCCTACACCTATAATAGGTAATTGCTTTGATATCAACTCAAACGACTTAAGCTAAAACCTATCACTAGCTTAACAACTCTTTAAGCCAAGGTCCTTAGGTCTTCAAAACCTTAAGCTTTAAGTTGTTAACAGTTGTTCGTCACACTTATATACTAGATTCACTCACAATTCTTGACCAATATAGGATTTGGGGCATTACATCTTAAATGACATCATGATATCTACTTAACATAGGTTCATCATGCCATTCAATGAAATTATAGGTCTTTAGAAGCTTAACTTTACAATCCTATTCAAAAGGAAAAAAATATGCATTTATAACCAAAAACTCTCATTAAAAGAAAAGAACCAACAAATGCCCTCACCTTCTTGCCAAAGTTGGGACACCCATAGAGCCTTCTTCTTAGGTTGTTGTCCATCCATGAAGTATACCTCTGAGGTTTCAATTCACATTGCAACAATAATCCTCATACCCATATTCAACATTCCCACAATCTAAGAACACCTTTGACCAAGCAGTATTAGCTCATGAATGAGAAAAAGAAAACGATGACATCTGAGCCATGGAGTAAGAATCTAGACCTAATTTGAAGAAGAATAAACCCTAGATCCAAATTTCCTAAATTAAACATAGAGACCAAGATGTATATATTTTTAAAAATTTTAGTCTATCATATTAGTATTTGCCATGTCATAAAAAAAAGTCCAACTTTGATTAAAATCATCCATGTCATAAAAAATGGGGCCCACATGTGGCAAATCATCAAGTACTTAACAGGCTAACAATGAATTTCACAAAAGTCTGACATGACATAACATCATCAATTAAATTCGGGATGATTTAATTCAATCAAAAAGTATCTAAGTGGATTTATTTTAACCTTAAAGTATAGGAGTTGAAAAAAAAAAAAAAAACTAGTATGGGGGTGGATTTCAATAAAGTCAAAAAGTATATGAGTTAAAATACCTTTTTTTTTGCCAACATGAATGAAATAAGGAGTTTTTTGATGCATAGCAAGTTGTGTTTACCTTTAGTCTAATAACAAGGAGTTTAAAATTCAAGTCCTAAGATAAAAATTTAATTTTTTAAATATATCAACCTAATAAGACAATGAACTCTTAAAATTATTTGAGAAAAAAAAGTTACAAAATGGATGTATGTTTTGGTACATCAAAACGTATATACATTAGCTTGAAAATGCCTTCTTCCTTCTTTTTTTTTTTCCCTTTTTTTTTTTTTTTGTAGAAAGCTTCAAAATACTCTGATGAAAAAATTGCAATAATGCAGTGGGCCGTTGTAATATAAGTGTATAAAAACTTTAGGAAATGGGCTAGTACCTTTGGGCTCGGTCAACTATAATGTGATCATCATGCTTGCTTCCAGCCTGTTTTGTGGTGCCCAAGATAGATACTAGATGCGGAACTTTAATATGTGGTTGTTTAAGTTGTTGTGTGAAAAGGCTGACATTCATATGAAGTGCACAAGTAATGAAGCTTTTCTTCTTCTGCCAGCTTTAATGAAGTCTGTTCGTTGTAAACCTTGCAAAATTCAAATACTAATGCATATAAAGAAAAAAAAAATTCAAACACTATTATCTACTAAGTTTCTTTATTATTAACTAAATTATTCAGTTTCAATAAAAATAAAATTTTACGAACGGCCCAAGTGGCTCTAGCTACGCTTGTAAGATTTATATCCCTCTCCCCAGGGTAACGGTTTGAGCCGATCCTATGACAAAATGTTCAAAAAAAAATAAAAATAAAAATAAAATTTTACACTAAAGTCCGTTTGGTGTAGATATTTTATTAGTTTTAAAAATTAAATTTCATATAACAAAAACATGATATCACATGAATATTACCTATCTCAATAAAATTACATTTAATATTCAATCAAACTCAATTTTTTTTTATTAACATTTATTCCCATCATAGTTCCCATTATTGAAATGTAATTTTCTATTATTGAAATATAATATTCTCGAACTACATGGCATTAACGTGGTGCCACAAAAGCTTAAATGTGGAATTTCATTCGAGAAAATGAAAAGAAAAACTTTCATAGATAAAATTATTTATACACAATTTTTTTTTTAAAGTTCTTAGATTAGTTTGAGAAGAAAATAATGTAACTTTTTTAACCATATGGTATCTAGGTGATGCCAGGTAAATGCTAACATGAAATTTTTGTTTGTAAAAACTCAGAAAATTTTTATGGATAGACATTTTTAACTGGTTTTTTGAATTTTATAGATTAATTTTAGAGAAAATAATTCTTTTTGCATAGATATAAGATTTTCTTAACTTATACATACTTTTTGGTCATAAAAATATAAAAAAAAAATTAATATTAATTTTAGTATAACTGTTAAATAAATAATTAATAAATTAATGATTAAACTAATTTTTTCAACACAATTTAGTATATTTATTAGAAGAAAAACCCATTGGTTTTACTCTCAAGTCAATTTTTATGAGTTTATGCAAAAGGTAATCAGGAAGACTAAATTACAATAATACCCCTAATTCGATCTAAAACTCTAAATAAGATCTTCGTCGCCGGTGCGTAAATCCTGACTTCTGGAGAAAGAAAGGAAACCGACACGGAAGCAAAGCTACCGATCTGCATCTTCTCTCTCTGCTAGGTTTCAAAGTTCAGTTTACAGCTGAAAAACCATGGCGACGGCGGTTACTATGGTGAGCTCGGCCGGTGGCTTACTGGCGATGCTTAACGAGAGCCATCCGCTTTTGAAACTGCACGCCCTCTCCAATCTCAACAGTTTTGTTGACCGGTTTTGGCCGGAGATCTCCACCAGCGTGCCTATAATGTACTGTATTCTGTTCTGTTAGTTTCTTCCGTCGTGTTGGAATTTTGTCCGGTTAGGTTTTGAGATTTTGATGTTTTGTTCTGTTGCTTGGTGGTTGAAATTTGCTAGAAGTTTTAATTTTTTTTATGTTTTTTAAAAAATTCGTGTCTGGATTAGATTCATTTGATTGTTTATTAATCATTGTTTATGCTTTTAGATTACCCATTTCCAATTCAAGCTGTGCCGCCTTTTTTTTTCAGTTTTTTCGTTATGGTATTATTTCCAAAAAAACTTAATAATTTCGGAATGCTTACTTGCCCTTATTGGGTTACTTCTGTTCCAATTTAAATTGGTAAAATTGTGTATTTTTTGTGCTTTGTTGCTGGAAAGATTGAAGCTTGAGCTTTTGATAATTGCTCAGACTTTTATCTCCTTTATTTTTGTCATGCAGAGAGACTTTATATGAAGATGAAGAATTTGATCAGCATCAGAGACAACTTGCTGCATTGCTTGTCTCTAAGGTTCCTTTTTCTCTTATATCAAAAGGTGTTTTTTATGCTTGCTTTCTTATCCTATGTAACGATGAAGGCTACTTGATCACATTAGTAGAAACTCGTTAATTTGCTTAAACTTTCTTACACAACTCTTGATAAAATTTGTAACATGTGAAGATTTTTTAATCACTCTAAATTTTTATTAAGCTCTAAGCATGTACATTGTGCATCTTTTCAAGTTTGTTTCTTTTTCTTCCCTAAACTAAAAGAACTTAATA
The DNA here is from genome assembly GCA_020521535.1 of Rubroshorea leprosula. Taxonomy (NCBI): domain Eukaryota; kingdom Viridiplantae; phylum Streptophyta; class Magnoliopsida; order Malvales; family Dipterocarpaceae; genus Rubroshorea; species Rubroshorea leprosula. The sequence goes on from BPVZ01000080.1 coordinate 603,984, forward strand.
GGATGATCAGCAACTGAAATATTTATGAAAAGGGCGCATCTTATGTTGGTTGCTAGGAATATAGTGGGTTAGTCATTTTCTCCAATTTTCATTAGATTACAGAAATAAAGAGGGAATCATACTCTATTTTGTTGGACATTCTTTTGATTGAGTTTGGATCCTAAGGAGAAAAGTAATGGTAATTAGACTCTTATTTTTGGTTCCCTGTACATGTAATCTTATAACCTTGATCATTTCTTAATTTGACTGGATTATTATTTTGCTTAGGTCTTCTATTATTTGGGAGAACTGAATGACTCATTGTCTTATGCCCTTGGAGCTGGTTCCCTTTTTGATGTTTCTGAGGATTCTGATTATGTTCATACTCTTCTTGGTAAGAACAATTATCAACTGATATGTGTTTTATTCTTTAACCATGCTGCCCAAGTCTTAAAAGCAAGAGGATTTTGACTTACATTTATAAATACATAGAGGGAGTATATGTAATAGTTATGTTGGTGAAAGAATAAAGAGGAGTGGGGGGGATTAGTTTGTATTTGCTTCTTCTTGAAAGTAGGATCTCATGGGATATTAGTGAAGCCTAAAACAATTTGGTGATTTCATTTCTATTGCCTTAACTTTCAATACATATTTCATTCATATCTGAGTGGCAGATGTGTAAGCTTGAGTTGTCTGCTTGGAATGCTGTATGCCTGTGTTAGGATGACATTTTTGCTTCTTCTCTTATTTCAGCCAAGGCAATTGATGAGTATGCCAATCTTAGGTCAAAGGCAGCAGAATCAAATGATGAAGCAGGAAAAGTGGATCCTAGATTGGAGGCAATAGTGGAGAGAATGTTGGACAAGTGTGTAGAGATCTTTCTCTTATTATCAAGTGCAACTTCTTTGCAGTCATTCTAGCAATCATACTATTCTTTTTTTATTTAGGTGTATTGCAGATGGAAAATACCAACAGGCTATGGGAATTGCGATAGAGTGCCGAAGGCTGGATAAGCTTGAAGAAGCAATAACAAGGAGTGATAATGTTGCTGGATCTTTATCATACTGCATGAATGTTTCCCATTCATTTGTTAATCGTCGGGAATATCGGCGTGAGGTAAGGTTTTTTTAATTTTTAGTTTTTCACAGAGCATATTCAGTTTGTATCTATGCACTGGCCACTAGTTACACATAATATTATTTTTCCTTTTCTTTTATATTATCAGAATCCAAGTAAGTTATTATCATTCGTATTTGTTTTTGGGCTTTCCTGTGCTTAATTGTCGCATGATTCCTTTAATAGAATATATTGTTGGTGTTTCCCAATGTTCCTGACTCTTTGTTTTTTGTTCTTAATATAGGTTCTTCATCTTCTAGTTAATGTATTCCAGAAGTTACCCTCTCCAGACTATTTGAGCATTTGTCAGGGTCTCATGTTCTTGGATGTTCCTGAAGGTGTTGCTAGTATCTTGGAAAAGCTTCTTCAATCTGAGAATAAGGATGATGCTCTATTGGCATTTCAAATTGCCTTTGATCTCATAGAGAATGAGCACCAGGCTTTTCTCTTAAATGTTATAAATCGCCTTTCAGCTCCCAAGTCTCAACCTTTGGAAACTTCACAGCTAGGATCCAGTGATGCAGTTACTGCTCAAAGGGAAAACTCTGCTGCCCAAGAGGATGTTCAGATGACAGATGGAGCTACTGCTACTACTTATTCACGTGAAACTGATCGAAATGAAGTGACGTATTCAGAGAAGCTGACTAAAATCAGAGGGATTTTGTCTGGAGAGAAGTCAATACAGTTGACTCTACAATTCTTATACAGTCATAACAAGTGAGATGATTAACATCTTTTAGTTGTCTTTAATGGTAACCCATTCTTTTGTTCTGCTAAAATAATTATTCCTAAGATATTGACACTGATGATTATGTTTTGTCACAGATCGGATCTTCTAATTTTAAAGACAATAAAGCAGTCTGTTGAAATGAGGAACAGTGTCTGTCATAGTGCAACAATCTATGCAAATGCAATTATGCATGCTGGAACAACAGTAGACACATTCCTTCGGGATAACCTGGTAAAAAGTTTATCTTTATTCATGTTTAATTCACTGTTATTTTATTGATATACATGTTTATGGAATTGTTATGAAATGGTTCTATTTTTTATCATCAGGACTGGCTGAGCAGAGCTACAAATTGGGCCAAGTTCAGTGCAACAGCAGGGCTTGGTGTAATTCATAGAGGTCACCTACAGCAGGGAAGGTCCCTAATGGCACCTTATCTGCCTCAGGGTGGGGCAGGTGGTGGCAGTCCATACTCTGAAGGTGGTGCACTTTATGCTCTGGGTCTCATTCATGCCAATCATGGTGAGGGCATAAAGCAATTTCTCCGTGATGGCTTACGCAGTACAAATGTAGAGGTAAGAAAATGCTTTTCTGGACTATGATGGCATCTTTTCTTACTAAGAGCCTTTTGCTTAATTTTCAAGCCTCATATTGGAAACTATTGTGCAGGTTATCCAACATGGTGCGTGCTTAGGTCTTGGTTTGGCAGCTCTAGGAACCGCTGATGAGGATATATATGATGACATCAAAAGTGTGCTTTATACTGACAGTGCTGTTGCTGGGGAAGCTGCTGGTATCAGTATGGGTCTACTCATGGTTGGAACTGCAAGTGAGAGAGCAAGTGAGATGCTTGCTTATGCACATGAGACACAGCATGAAAAAATCATAAGGTAAAATTTGGGTTTGCAACCTCAGTGTTTGACTGCAGTTTGTGAAGCCATGCTCTTTCTCCTTTATTCATAGGTTCTTGTATGCTGCAGGGGTTTGGCACTGGGGATAGCTCTTACTGTTTATGGAAGAGAAGAAGAGGCTGATACATTAATTGAACAGATGACTCGAGATCAAGATCCTATACTACGTTATGGCGGTATGTATGCCTTGGCATTGGCATACAGGGGAACTGCAAACAACAAGGCAATTCGTCAGCTGCTGCATTTTGCTGTATCGGATGTCAGTGATGATGTTAGGAGGACGGCTGTTCTAGCTCTTGGATTTGTACTTTACTCAGAGCCAGAGCAGGTTTGTGCAACTATCTTGTTCATTTTATTCTCTTTCCAAATGTGCGCATATGCTGTGTCCTTCCCCCCTTTTCTTAACATTGTGATATTACATTCTAATATCATCATTTGTCTCACTACATTATACTTAATTGCAGACTCCTCGAATCGTCTCATTGCTCTCTGAGTCTTATAACCCACATGTTCGCTATGGTGCGGCTCTTGCTGTAGGCATTTCCTGTGCTGGCACTGGCCTGAGTGAGGCCATATCATTGCTTGAGCCTTTGACATCAGATGTTGTTGATTTTGTTCGCCAAGGTGCCCTTATAGCAATGGCTATGGTCATGGTCCAAATTAATGAAGCCAGTGATTCTCGTGTTGGAACATTCAGGTATCATACTAAATTATTTTCATCTTTTTCAGCCTCTTGTTTTGTGAAAATATCTTTTTCAGTACACTATTTGTTGAATGTATTAGTTTCTACATTTACTCTTCTTATATGATTCTAATTTTATTTCATTCCCCTTTTTGTAGACGGCAATTGGAGAAAATAATACTTGATAAGCATGAAGATACAATGAGCAAGATGGGAGCTATCTTGGCCTCAGGTATCCTTGATGCTGGTGGGAGGAATGTGACTATAAGATTGCTTTCCAAGACAAAACACGATAAAGTCACTGCAGTTGTTGGTCTTGCTGTGTTCAGCCAGTTTTGGTATTGGTATCCCCTCATATATTTCATAAGCTTGTCATTCTCTCCCACAGCATTTATAGGCTTGAACAATAACTTGAAAGTTCCAAGGTTTGAATTCTTATCACATGCAAAACCATCACTGTTCGAGTATCCAAAACCAACTACAGTGCCAACCACCACATCTACTGTGAAACTTCCAACTGCAGTTCTGTCAACATCAGCAAAGGCTAAAGCCAGGGCCAAGAAAGAGGCAGAGCAGAAGGCTAATGCTGAGAAGTCATCAGGCTCAGACCCCAAGGGAAAATCAAGCGAGAAAGACGGGGAGTCAATGCAGGTAAGTCGCATAAGTTGTTTGTCTTGGTTTTCCTGCATTACTATCAAAAAAACAATGGGTAACAATCTGCTTTACATACTTGGCAGGTTGATGCCCCTGCAGAGAAGAAAACAGAACCCGAGCCTGCCTTTGAAATTTTGACAAACCCAGCAAGGGTTGTTCCAGCTCAGGAAAAATTCATCAAGTTCTTGGAAGATAGCAGATATGCGCCAGTGAAGTTAGCACCATCTGGATTTGTTCTCCTGAGAGACTTGCGTCCTAACGAACCGGAGGTTCTTTCCCTTACAGAGGCACCTGCATCCACGGCATCACCTGCCACAGGATCAGCTGCAGGGCAGCAGGGTTCTGGGTCAGCCGTGGCTGTTGATGAGGAACCTCAACCACCTCAGCCATTTGAATACACTACATAATTGGCGTTTGCTTGATTTGGACAAGTGTTGTGTTCTCTTTCTGGACTTAAGTGTACATTTTTTTTTAACTTATATTTTCTAGTTGTACCCATAACTTTTGTTGTATTTTCAAAATGGGTTCAGGAACGTTTACTTCAATATAATCTGCATTATCTCCATTGATGATGTTTCTAAATATAGCATCATCCTAAAGCTACACGTGAATCGTGACTCATAATTTCTTACTGATAATGGAATATATATAT
>BPVZ01000080.1:608807-618938 GCA_020521535.1 Rubroshorea leprosula
TTGCAACCGAATGAAAAAATAAACAAGAGAACATTTTTCTTTTAAAAAAAGAATGCTCATTATAAGTGGCTAGTTCCCAATAAAATGAATTAAATTAAAGATTAAACTCCCCTTTTGATCCCTCAACTATTATACGGACCCCCGATTAAGTCCCTCAACTCAAAAAATCCTTGGCTTGGTCCCTACTGTTTACCATTTTTACCCCAATTTGGTTCTTCCGCTAAAAATCCCTCCACGTGTACTGTTAATTCACGGTAAGATGATGACATGTCAAAATTTTAATCTACGTGGAAGACAACATGGCAAAAGCTAGTGACATGACAATAAAAATTTTAAAAATTCTTTCTCCTTCCTCTTCATTTTCTAAACCCAGAGCCTGGGATCGTCGAAACCGTCGCCATGGGTTCCTTCAAACCCAACTCGGCGTTCCTCATTCCCTTTCTCCTTCCTCTTCATTTCCTTCTTCATCAATCAATTCATCATCATCATCATCAAACAAAACCCACAAAACCACAATTTTTTTTTTTTTTATTGAAGAACCCAGTGCCTGGGTTCAATCAAACCTGGTGCTGGGTTCGCTCTTCCTTTCCTTCTTCATCAATCAATTCATCATCATCATCATCATCATCATCATCAAACAACACCCACAAAAACACAGAAATTATTTATTTATTTTTTTGTTGAAGAACCCAGTGCCATCAAACCTAGCACCGGGTTTGAAGGAACCCAGAGCTTGGGATCATCAAACCCAGAGTTTGGGATCGTCGAACCCAGGTGAAGGGTTCCTTCGAACCTAGCTGGGTTCGTCCTACCCAACGCATGGGTTCGACGAACCCAGGCACCCAGATCGCCTGGGTTCGTCGCCTGGGCTTGGGTTCGACGAACCCAGGCGAACCCAGATCGTCGCTTGGGTTTGTTGCCTGGGCTTGGGTTCGTCGAACCTAGGTCCAAACGACGAACCCAGGCGAACCCAGCTGGGTTCCTTGGAACCTAGAGCTTGGGTTCGTCGAACCTAGCGCTAGGTTCCTTGAACCCAGAGCCTGGGTTCCGAGGAACCCAGCGTCGGCTGCTGGGTTTCTGAGAGGGGAAGGGTAAAGAGAAAAGGGAAGAGAAGTAAAAAGAAAAAAAAAGAAGAGTTTTTTAAAGTTTTATTTTTCATATTATTAATTATTATTATTATATTATTATTTTTTTGCCACATCATCCTATAACAGTAAATTAACAGCATAAGTAATGTGATTTTTAACGGAAGGATCAAATCGGGATAAAAATGATAAACAGTGGGGACTAAATTAGGGATTTTTTGAGTTGAGGGACTAAGTTGGGGTCCGTATAATAGTTGAAGAACCAAAATGGGGGTTTAACCTAAATTAAAAGAATGTGAAAGATAGATAGGACAACATGACCATCTACCTCCAACACAAGCCTGGAGATTTCAATATTGTTTGTTTGCCCACCGAAGTCCTCACACTTTTCGCCACCTACCAACCACCAAACGCAAAATTGGATAGGTACCCCTTTCTCCCCACCAAAATTAACTTAATTCCATTCTTAACTTTGCGGTCAGGCATTATTAGTGACAGAGCCCACAGATTGATCCCATCTTCCTTTTCAATTTAAGGCGCTACCCATATTCTCATCCCTCACTGTTCTCTACCCTCTTCTCTTCCCTTGAGATCTCACTGATATGGGTGCTGACAGAAAGGTACTTACTTTGGCTCAGGTCTCCGAGCATAATACCCCCAAGGACTGCTGGCTTATCATTAATGGCAAGGTTATCTTTTTCTCAATGTACTCCTTCTGTTTGGTTAATTTCTATCTGGGTTTTCTTTTTCGCTCGCACTCAATGCTAGATTTGAAGTCTTTGCATGTGTTTCATCCATGGATGTTTTATCAAATTTGTTTTCTAATTGTTTTTTGCTTGTGTTTTTCTGATCTTTCTTGTTTAAGTAGGATGTGTTTGTGGTTGAATTGATATTGGCTTTTGGTTGTTTGATCTATGGATGTCTTATTAAATTTGCCTTATAGCATCTTGATCTGTTTGTTAGATCATCCAATTACTTGGTTGTTGGTCTTTGATCTATTTCGGCCATACAGTATGTTGTAGTGGAATGTGGGACTTAAGTTAGAGATTGATATGACCTAATTTTATATATAGATGCCAGAGTATTCAATAACTTGGCTAGTCTTTTTGCATTTTCATGAAGATTTTGACCTTTCGTGTGTGTAATGGTTCAAGGTGTGTGGCAGCGTAGGCAATCTCTAGCACTGCCAAATTAGGACTACGAACTTAGGCCTATACATATTGTGAACAGCATGAGATGTGAAGTTGGATCTCTACAATATAGATTCTGGTGTTGTTTTATGAAATATGCCAAACATTTAAAGGAAGAGCTCATGTTTAAGTTCAAGAGGTTTATTTATATGCAATTCAGCTTCAGCTATCAGCTTTTCTGGAAATCAATTAACTTAGGTTTTGACCTGATTTCAACTAATTTTGATTGGGGATGTGAATGGAGGGAGGAAGTTCGATTCTTGGCTATGCCAAAGCCTAACTTTATTATTGAAAATTTTTCCAAAGAGGAATTTACACAAGACAGATTCCCATGCATTAGATAATTACTCTATTTTAATTTCATATTTGCTCTTGCAGCCTTCATTTCCTCCAGGAATTCTTGATAACAGAAATGTTTAACTGAATGTCTCCCTTCCTCTTTTCCCCTTTCTCTCTTGTTTGCATTTTTGCAATGTGCATTACTGCATTCTCTCCATGTTTTATGGCATTTTCACCTTTACTCTGACTCTGCCATTAAGTAGTTGTTAACTTAGAGGCAAAAGACACTGTAGCCAAATCTATAATTAATAATATTAAGGATCTTGTCCTTGTTGCAATGTGGTCGGGGACCTTCTCATTTGAAGAAGTATTTTCTGCAGTCCCACATTCTCGACAGAGCTTTACCATTTTCTGCTTAACATGGTAATTCAAATATTCATTTCTCATTTTCAATATTTTAGTTGTAACTTCCAAGTCATTACTCATACCAGCTACCAAAGGTAGGGCTGTTTTAGACTTTTTGCTACTTTTAGGTGAAAAATATAAGAAAGAGATAAGTTTTGGCTTGAGACTCAAGTTTTCTTGCCTTTGATGGCTTAAATGATAGTACTCTGCACAATTCAATTACTATATAGATCATAAACATGATTAAGAATAACAAATCTCAGAAAAGATCAAAGTTCAAGTTCAACTAACTGCATGATGCAGTTAAAATAATTATATGTTGTCATTACAGTGAAGCAAAATTTGTTTACCCTCTAATGTTTTATTTGGTGCCTGTAGCTATGAATAAAATGCGCATTTTTTTTTTTTAATTTGGTTGAAGTAACCAGTTTGACAATCTGTTTGTGATTAAAAGAAAAAAAACTACTTTCAGCCGTTGGAGGTCAATACTAATCTAAATTATATATTGTTTACTTCATCTTGGTATCCATAAAAAATTTTTGAAACAGGTTTATGATGTGACAAATTTCATGGAAGACCATCCTGGTGGTGATGAAGTTTTATTGTCAGCGACAGGTATAAAACTCAAACTTTACTTCAGCCAGGTTTTTCTAGTCTTATCTATTCTTCTTTTACTTATAGATACTATTCTTTGTTCCCGTCTGAATTCTAAATACCACTAACAACCCTAACCTGCTGTCTGGTTTCTATTTTCTGCAGGGAAGGATGCAACTGATGATTTTGAGGATGTTGGTCATAGTACTAGTGCCAGAGAAATGATGGACAAGTACTACGTTGGAGAGATCGATGTGTCCACCATCCCCAAGAAGAAAGCATATACACCTCCAAAACAGCCACATTACAATCAGGACAAAACATCTGAATTCATCATCAAGCTTCTCCAATTCCTAGTTCCCCTTGCTATCTTAGGTCTTGCTGTTGGCATCCGCATTTACACCAAATCATCTTAAGATTCTATCTTGTGATTTTATAATGGAGAACAATGTGCTTCTTTCATGCTAGGTGAACACTGGTTATCAGTTGACTCTCATCTCTCTTTGTTATTGTTTTGTGACCGGTAGTGTAATGGAAGTTGTGCTTTTCCCCTCTCCCCACATTTGTTGTGATAATTTACCCACGTGTTTTATTTATTGCGTTCATAATTACACCCCACCCCCCTTCCAAAAAATAGGGAGAGTCATGTGACCTTAGACTGGTACGACATTATGTTTCTATTGCAATTGCATCACTTAATACCTAGGTTTTGAAGCAATACAGTGATGCTCGAAGCTTGATGAGACGAGCTTTGTACGTGCTTGCTAGGTCTATATCTATATCAGGAGGAGGAATAACATCTAGTGTATCATGGGGACACATCCCATCCTATAAAAATGTGCTGACGCAAGGATTTTACTGATTTCTTGCTGATTTGTTGTTTCTGGTTGAATGGGGATGGTTAACCCGTGATCCCAAAGACTTTCTCTAGAAGAAGTGTTAGCTACAGCGTTTCTGAGAATCCATGTGATGCTGAACAGCTGCAGCAAAAAGCAGTTTGACTTGAGCAATAACTTGCTTCCATTGTTGATCTCCAATTGATGTCTCCCATACCAATAATTGAGAATGAAGAGGCGAAAGAAAAACAGCTCCACATGATCTATAAGTGCGGGAAATTGCTGAGGCTTGTCTAGTGTACTCCTTTAAAGGGCAGCAACTAGAGACATAGATAAAGAGAAGTTTGAAACCTAAGCATTCCCAATGATCTCTACAAATGGTAATACCGTAAGCCTTTCTCCAAGCACATGGATATGAATGATTTATTCCAAAGTCAAGAAAAAGTAGAGAGTCTTGAACATGAACAAACCCACAAAAGAAAGACTTGAATTCTTTTCTTCCAAAACCATTGGGAGGATTTATTCCAAAGCATACTCTGGCATCCTTCTACTCCCTTCCTCTCTCACAAGTGAAATAAAGGAAAATTCACACTTTTTATGTAACAAAAGTTATATCTGTGCTCTTGATTTTTTCTTTTTGCAATGAGGGTTTAAATGTCCCTTTTTAAGTTGTCCTTTGATCCCACTTTTGATCTTCATATCCTAAAAGTGAGTAATACTCTGTTTATAGAGTTATAGTGCTTGGTTAAGGGTTAAACAAATGATTCGATATAACAGCATAAAAATTCATTGACCCCCTTTTTGTTGTTTTATTTATTCATGGATCAAAATCTGGGACAAGGATAAGGCATATCAATTACCCACAAACTCAAGATTGAGACATAGTTGGAATGTCATCATTAAGTAGGCCAAATATACAACACAAAAATGCTGATAAAAACACAAAGTCCATGACCCTCCTCTATCAACCCAAGACACCCTTTTGGTCTTTAATCCCTCTTTTTCCACACAAGGACTCCAATTAATTCATCTTTTTTCTGACCATTGAAAAGCACCAGAGGATTTCATAATGAATAGAGAAAGTTTCCTGAGGACCACTTGAGGTCTCTGCTTCAGTCTGAATTGGCAGCTTCAAAGCAAACGTCAAGATTTTCTCATTTATGCAACAGACACCTTAGCAGGCCTCATTGAAAGCTACCCTTCTCCATCTCCTTGTACAGGGAGAATGCTGAGTTAAAAAGTGCTGTTTTTACAGTTAGCAGTTGAGCCCATATGTCCAAACACACAACAGCAAGGTCCCCAGATTTCTATTTCACAAAAATGGGTCAACTTGGCTTCTACTTGTTCAGTCACCACCACTTTCACCACCTGAGCCTCTTCTTTCTTTTGAGATTCAAAAGGGAAATCATTGGGCCTTTTCATTTTTGTGAGATGGGCCCATCTCCTTTTTGTGAAATTCCATTTTTACCCTCTTCTTCAATGATGATGCAGATTAGAAGGCTTACATTTACCCAAAAATGTGACCTCACATAGGGTCTAGAAACAACATTCAGAACCATATCCACGAATCTACTTATTTGGTTATAATTACAGGACAAATTGTTATGGCTACATAATTTAATTGTTTTTTTTATTAATTTATAATTTTTATTGTTAAACAATTAATATGATGTATGTAAATATTTGTTTATAAATTTATTTTAATTTATTAAATAATAAATATTAATTATTAATTATTTTTAATAATAAAATTAAAATAAAAAATAAACAGATTGTATGGTCTAACAAATGGCTGTGGGAGGCAGTTTCTTTGCATGGTAGTCTTCCATCAGTTAAAACACCAATCAATTCCCACCAGTGAATTTTTATGAAACCCTACTCAGATTTGGAAAGCAATAAAAGAGGTCATTGGAAATTGAAGATTCCTCAGTTTCATCCAATGACATTTAAGCAACAGTACAGCACCCACTGCCACTATAACCACCGTCATTTTTCAGTCAAAATACCCCATTATTAATGGCCAGAAACAAGATCAGATAGCGAGGAAAAGGGCATTGACTTTTTCAACCGTTCTAGACTGAGCAGCATACACATTGCTTGATCTAAGTTCCACAAAAGGGAGGAGGAAAATCATAGAACATCATATGAATTTTCCAAAACTAGCTTCAGAAGTTCAGAGAATCAACCAGAACCAAAAATGTTTGTGCTCACCAAATGGGATTAGAAAATGGTACTGCTCTCATTTATCTATTCTTCTTTCAGAATCTTAAACTCTGTACAAAATCACAATTATCTCACATAAAGATAGGTTTACAGGAAATAAAAGTGCAAAATGGACAAGGCTCATGGGAGAGATGACAAGATTCTTCCAATAGACTACCACCAACAAAACAACCCCACCACCACCACCACCACCAACATCCATTCATCCATCCACATCCACAGCCACCAACCATCCTCACAAGAAGTTAAAATAGGCTAAATAGCCAATCAGTTTATTAAACAACAGTTCCTTCAGATCATAATGACGGGCAGCATTATGAATCTATCATCATAGGTTAATTGAAGTAGCATTGTCTCACATGGAGATAAGAAGCCAAACATTAACAGGGCATAACATAGAAGATGTTAAGAGGAAAAGACAATATGAGAGAGGAAAGGGATCTTTTTATTCCAAAGAGTTTCTAGAGTTCCATCAGTACAAGTATAGACAAAGGGGAGGAAAATACAGTGCAAAAGGAAAAGAAAATCTAGCAATTGCTGCACCAGATAGACCAACCTAATTTGCTGATCCTAACTCTAAACCTACTTCATCTTTCCCTTTCCCTTCTCAAATGATCTGTTAGACAAAGGACTTTGATTTGTATTTGTTGTGTAACTCATTACCTCTGTTATGTTACAGACCATTAGTCTACACAGTTTTTTTAGCAGTCCTAATTCTTTCTTTACAAGTAAATTAGGGATGGTGGAAAATGGTAATAAAACCACCACCCATACAGCAAAGACTAATTCCTGCTGAAAAATCTTAAGTTCAAGATCAACTGAGAATTAGCAGGAAAACTAAGTCCTGATGGAACACTAAAGCTGTCTAAGGGTCCACTTTCTCCCATTCATAACGTCCTGGAAGTGGCTTATCATTGACTGGATCAAAGTTATACCTGCAAGGAGCACAAATCCCATATCATCAGCTTATAGAAAAAATTACATCAAAGCCAAGTGATACTGAAAGCAATTCTAAGCAGTTATAGGAAAAAGAAGCTTAAGTAAGCATAGTATACTTCTCAACAAATTGCCTTTGCTGCTGTTCTTCTGCACCAGCAAAGAACTCATCCATTTCATGTGCAGTTGGAATGTGTCTTTGCATTGAATTCTGTACTCTCCTGTTAGTATCTGTTGAGCTGGTAGGCCTAGTAGTAGAACCAGGAGTTCTTATGCTTTCTGGGTCCCTTATTAAGCTGCAAGGGGTTGATTCCCTAGTGCTCCTGCAAAGAAACATAGAAAACTATTTGTTAATAAAGAAATAACAGAATCTGAAAACAAGTATCTAGTGTTAAAAAGCCATAGAAGGGATTAAATTCAAAGCCCAAATAATAACCAAAAATGCTGAAGCACGATAGTTGTTCATCATGTTATACATGAACAACATACTTTTGAGAAAACACCCTCATGGTATGCTTAAGGTAAAAAGGCTTCAACTCTTGGGGAAAAGGATACAAAGCATAAGAGGCCCTCTCTAATTTTCGTTTGGAGTCCTTTCGAAACCATATTTTCTGCTTAGCACCCCTCATATAAAGGATTTCTAGTCAGAATGTCCAATGTTCAAAAAGGGATAAAATTAAAACAACCACCACGAAAAACAACAACGAAAATCAATAATAGTCTTTGTTTTTTTGTTTTGTTTTCTGCTACAGAGAAAACTATAAACAATTTTATTTCCTTCAATCAGAAGTGGCACTGAACCACTCAAGTCTAAGAAATAAGTATATAAATAAACTATTGGATCACCAACATAAGAAAGAAAAGAGAAAAAAATCTGAGACAAATCCCACCACTCTATTTGAAGAAAATAAATTCCCCGCAGGAAATTGGAACAATAGAAATTATATAATAATGACTATAAAACAGAAGAAATTTCATATACCGGCTTAAGCATAAATAAAGCAAAATCATTAAGCACTAGCAAAGGCTCCAAACAAAACATTCAAGCTTAGAAGGAGACTAAAAATTTTCACAGAAGGGAAAAAAAATGTGAAATTGCATCCTTATTTTTTTTTATTATATTAAAAAATAAAAAATAAAAAATAATAATAATCCTAAATACTCTTAACCACAGTATTTTTCTTAATCTATATCTAATCAAAGTTTTTTTTTTTTTTTTTCCAGTTTAGAATAAGGCCCGCAATTTCGCCTTTCCCTCCAACTTTCTCAGTAACCAAACATAACCGGAAACCCGAAAAAGATACCAGAAAGACTCTCAAAAGAGCTTTAACCAAAGAGGGGGAAAAATCAAAGAACAAAAATTTTTAAGGAAAAGAAAAACCCACCTCTCTCTACCATCAATGTCCAAAAGATTGTCTCCAAAAGACGTCTCAACACCCCAATCCTTGTTGTTACTGTTGTTCTTGCTCTCATTACTATCATTATTCCCTTGCGCAATCTCTTCTTCTTTAACCTCAACCTTACCCTTCTTTTCCCCCACCGAACTTGACCCCTGAGCCAGCCGCGTTCTCGAATTAGGGTTTTTCGCTGACCCCTGCTTGTTACCACCTTGTTGTTGTTGCTGCCTCTGTTTTTTAGACTCCTGGTGGACCAAAATCGGAGGCTTTTCAAGCCGGCGGCTCCTCAGCTGAAGATAAGACCCGCCACCGGTTGACCCAGCTGAAAGTGGAGCTGACCCAGTAGCTGGAGTGGCAAGGGATTTTTGGAGCCGTTGAAGAGCTAGGGTTTTAGCCCGGGTACGGACCCCAAGGGAGGACTGTGCAAACTCCATTACAGCCACCTCCCCTGCCGTCTTCGCCTTCCTTATATACTTTCCCATGTATATTTTCGATTTCTGGTTTCTGGGTCTTGCTTGAAAGAAACGAAGCTAAACTCTCATGGAGAGAGAGGGAAATCAAAAGGGTCGGTTTAGCAGTTGTTGGTTGGGAAGAGAGAAAGGAGAGAGAAAATGCCAGAAAAAATAACTAGAGAAGGAACCAAAAATATAAAAAAAGTAGGGTTGGGTTGGGGGATGGGGAGGACCGGAGGAGGAGCAATGCCTATTAACTCTCTATATACTGTATATCTGTGTACTTCCTTTTCAATTTCTCATGTATTGGTGTACTTCTTTTCAATTTCTCATGTACCATTTTCTCATGTCATTTATGTTTTGGGGAAAAAGAATTGTTTTTGGCAAATTGTTTTGGAAAAAGGTTTATATTTTCATTTTAAGCTTTGCATACCATATTTAAAATGTAGTTTTGAAACCATTAATTATTCATTATTAATTAATTTCTAAGAAGGGGTTCATTTTATTGTAGTTTAAAAAAAGAATTAGTAGTTTTGTAGTAGATAGACAAATTAATAAGCTCAAATTTGATAGCTTTTCTAAAGTGGATGCACAGGGTTTTTCAGGAGGGATATGGGTTCTATGGAATAATTCAATAAGAGAGGTCACTATCCTTGAAGAATTGCCACAAATGATCTTTCTGTTAGTTAAATGCCTTAATATGGAACCTTGGGTTTTTTTTTTTTTTTTTTTTT
>BPVZ01000080.1:624550-638290 GCA_020521535.1 Rubroshorea leprosula
TTAACTTATATCTTAAAGATACATATTAAAAAAAAGCCTTTATAGTTTTTTCTCCCTCATTACTTATTAATTAGTTGAGAGAGTAAATTTGGGGGGAAAAAAAACGCAGCGTTGGTTTTCAAAAACATCAATCAAAAGATCAATTTTTATTTTTATATAAAAAATATATCAATTACACCTTTAAAGAAAAAAATCATTTATTAATTTTTATTCTATTTGCATTATGTGTCAGCTCATTACTATTGTGGAAGAAAGAAAGAAAAAAAAAAAGAAGTTCTTTTTCAACAATTGTATTAAATTTTCTTTTTGATATCTGCAAGCATTATAACGGGTAAACTAGTTTTATTGTATTTATGGATACCTTTTGACCGAAAAATTAATGGAGGGTTACTGGATGTTAGTTTTTTGCAATTAACATCTTCACTAGAAACGCAAATGTACTAGATAAATGGCAGTTCTGGTTTAGGAACGTTTGGTCCAAAAGTTCAAGAATTACCATACACAATCCATTTTGGTTGGTAAGGGTTTTGTATCCGTACTGTTTGGGCAGCTTTGTGATCCAGCACTGTTGATGTCCTCAGTTGCTTTCACACCTGAAATTTTCAAGGGTGTTTTTTTCGAAGAAAACATTTCGACACTCAAGTCAGCAATACTCAATATTCTAGAGAGAGATGCTCTCAAAGAGTAATTACAAAGAGAGACGTAAAATAATTAATACCTTGTACGGAAGTAGTTGGGGGTATTTATAATCCTATATGCTGACATGAGCTCAGACATGTGTTCATCCAATTGGTTCACGTGTTACTGCCCACATGGGTCCACGTGTTACTACCCACGTGGGCCTGTCTCCTCATCTTGGGTGTGTAGGTGTATAACTGGGCCAATCAAAGTCTTTTAACAACTAATTTAAATTTTATCTTCATTAAAAATTTGAGAAATTTATGCCATAGGTATAAATCCCTTGGAAACCCTCTAATTATTTGCCTTTAACATCATTACCCTCTTAATAAATATTGTATATTTTAGTTAATAAATTTTACATTATTATTGTAATTGACATAAAATAGATAAAATCTTATTACTTAAATCATGTGACTATCATTATTCTGTTAAGTTATTCTCATTAGTGCCATGTTAAAATAGATATGGTTCACTTAGATCTATGGAGATAAAAAAAATCACACCTAAAGCATATATAGATTTTATTTTAAGTGGAATTTTTTTCACATTTATAGGTTTAAATGAATCATATTTATATCAATATGACATTGATAAAGATATGATAACGAAGTAGAGAGAGTCCAATAACTCATATGATGGAATTTTATTTATTTTAAACTAATTACAATAAGAACATAATTTATAGGCTAAAATAAATAAAATGTATGTCAAAAGAGACTAATAATTTCAAAGATAAACAATTAGAAGGGTTTGTAAGAGGTTTCACCGGTTTTCTGCATAAAAGAGTTGGAAAAAGACAAGTGCTAAAGCACGCGCTTGTTGTAGCACGTCATTAAACTACCGCTACCAGCCGTAGAGAGTGAAGTAGGACCCACGTCCCACTAATTCGAACGCCTAATCTTGCCTTTTCACTATTCCGGAGAATCTTTAAGGCCCACATTTAAATTAAACCGAGTTGATAATGATGTAATTGTGTCCTTTAATGTTAATTACTCATAAGTAAAAGAGTGCAATAAAACAAAAACTCCGTTCATTTATTGTTATTTTTAATTGAAATTCAATACATACCTTTGACAAACCATCTTTAATACAGTATTAGCAATTTAAAGGGTATTTATTTTGATTTATTAAAAATAGTTACTAACTATTAACTTTAATAAAATGATTTAAATATTTTGAATTATAAATATTAATAATTATTAATTATCAAATATTAATAATTAATTATTAGTGGCTTCAAAAAAGTTAATTCAAATATTCGATAAGATTTACTTTTCTTTTTTTTTTAAATTATATTGAGACTTAACTATTTAGTATTATTGATATTAAAATTTTTAAATTAATTAATATTAACTTGATTAAGCTTTTATTGGTAAGATTTACTTTATTTATTTATTTTTAATAGTTTTAGTTTGATGTTTTGACTTTTTAACTATAAATTTTAAATAAAAATTTAATAATTTATGTGAATAATAATTAAAATTTTTATGTGAAGCTTTTATCAAGTATTTTTATTTCATAAAAAATTTCAATTATTATTTATATTATATGCTAAATTATTATTTAAACTTTATATTTAAAAAATAAAAAATCAAATTAAGATTACTAAAATTAATGAAGAGGATACCATTTATGATACTTAACATGGAGCAATTAGATTTAAAAATTATTACTAACAACACGTTGATATAAGTGAAAACATCTCAATTCTCCTTAAGTAAAATTGTAAATTTAAATTCTTCAAATAAAATAGATGTTAAAACTTTTTTTTATGAAATTTAATTTAGTACAATTCTAAATTAATAAAAAATTAATGTGACTTTTTTTTTGAACATTTTGACATGACAAATTCGAAACTCACTAAGGAAAAGGAAGGAGAAGAGGAGAAGAGGGGGAGTACACATGTTCATTGACTAATGTTATTGATCTGTAAGGTCATATGCATGCCTTTTGAATACCAAACATTAATAATATATATTATTTAACTTAACAAAAATTGACCTTTTAAATGCAACTGAAAACAAATCGGTTTATATATAATAGCCAATAGCCTTGCAGTTATTGGCTAATTAGTCCAAATCATTATCTACTAATCTCATACTACGACTATCTTTGTACTGCCAAATACCCCTCCCCTAGAGTCATTATTGCCGTACGAAAGGTTGATAAAAATGAAAACCTGAACGTGTATGAATGGGGAAAACCATCCAATGATGGTGCTTCCCTCTCAATCACGGGATTCCGGCTGTCCCCACAAAGCGGGTGGGGTTATTGCCACAGCCACTAATGTTAATGCCACAGCTTTTTTCAGTTATTTGACTATTATACCCCTCATTTGAATCCAACTTGCAGCAGTCACCACCTTCTCCGCGTGGGTTAATGGTCAAATAACTGAAAAAAGCTGTGGCATTAACATTAGTGGCTGTGGCAATAACCCCACCCCCACAAAGCCCCCCCCTTCTTTTCTTTTCACGGCTTTCTTAAACAAATTCCACTTTTCTTTATTACGATCATTAATACCCCCCTCAACATCATGACTCCGAGGACTTCCATTGCTGTGTCTATACTCTAAAACACCCTTCCTATATTGCGTGTATGCCACCTCCCTTTGCATTATGAGAAATTTTTTAATTTTTTGAAAATTTACATTGATGATTTATTGTCGTCATTTTCTTGAAAAACAAATTATTATATAATTTAAATTATACATTTTATTATTAAATAAAAATAAACCTTTTATGGTAAATTTTTTTATTTAATAATTTTTAATTAATTTTTAATATTTAAAAATTACATTAAATATTAATTAATTTGAAGTTAAATTACATTAAACTTATAAAAACTCTTTTAACACTTACTTATTTATTCACAAAGTTTGATTTAAAACTTTATTTAAGAAAAATTAAACTCTTTTAACTCAAATTAACAAGTAGTTGGTTTTAATAATTTATATTCTATAATTTAATATACTCTAACTAAAAATACTTTCATGAAGTTAAATATTTTTTATATAGTAAATTTACTTTGAAATATCTCAAAGGAGAGGAAATCCTTCGAATGTGAGGGTTTTTCATGATGCAATGAATTCTTTTTTTTTGGGAATTTTATATAGTGTAGAGTGTAGACAAACGGGACTCGTTCAATATAACTATTTCTTTGTTTTAAGAATTTCAATATACAAACGCACTTTTATTTGTTTTATTTTAAGTACATCAAATAATGAAATATATAATATAAGAAGAATAACTTTTTTCTTTTTAAATTTTTTTATTTATCTTAAAATTAAAATTTAAAATTTTTAAACCATTAGAATATCCCATAGAAGACCACTCTTATTCTTATTCGTTTTTAGCAACTAAAATTATGACAATATATCCTCATCATGAATATGAAAAGAGTTATTATTTGTTTGTTTTGGTAAGATGAATGAATTGATTTCATTCACTTATATTTTTATGTGATATAGAATAATTATAAAATTTGTTATCATTAATAAATCGCTGTTGGTTTAACAAAATACATTAACATTTTTTGAATCAAGAAGAGTTAATTAAGAAATCACACGTCATATTATACATAAACATTATGTGCCTAACATTTTCATTAACTAGACCAACAAAAGATTGAAGTATGAAATGACAAAAGATGGAAGAATGAAATGGAACCGGACCTTCAAGTATAAATAGTTTGCTTTTAAATCTTAAGGCATTTGGATTAGTTGATCAGAGTTTTGAGTCTCATTAATACCTTGAAAATTTCTCTTTCTGAATTGTGAATTAATCAAAAAAGAAAAAAAAAATTGAAAGGACGAAATGATACATAAAAACAAGAGGTAATTAGAGATAGATATTCGAACGATATTCGAACTAAAACATGAGTTTTTAATGCTGAATATTAGCAAGCAAAATCTATTGACAATCTTCTTTCCATCTATTTGCCGTTTGAAGGTTCAATTAAATTGTCACATCGAATTTCCGTTACGGTTTGATGCTAGTGCTTAAGGTGCTCAAATGCCTCTAGTTTGGAGGGCAGAGCAATCTTCTCCACTCACAATTAATGGAACCAAAACAGACATAATATGAAAG
Organism: Rubroshorea leprosula; assembly: GCA_020521535.1. Lineage (NCBI taxonomy): Eukaryota > Viridiplantae > Streptophyta > Magnoliopsida > Malvales > Dipterocarpaceae > Rubroshorea > Rubroshorea leprosula. The sequence goes on from BPVZ01000080.1 coordinate 629,317, forward strand.
TCTATCAGGCTACGTATTAAAAGTGTAGTTAAAATATTAAAATTAATAAAATATCATTAATAAAACAAGTTTCATTAAAAATATTTCAATAAACTCATTATACATGAAAAACACTTTTTTTGGAGTAAAGTATTTTAATAAAATGAATAATAGTTTCCATTATTCCACATAACACACGCTTTAGCTAAGTTACATTTGATTAATGAAGACCTCTACCAGCTTAATCAATGTATATACAAGTTATTGAAAGTTGATACTGAGAAATTTTTCAACATCTTCTGTATGACAATATCAGAATCACTCGAAGCCAGAACATAAAGAAGAACATCGTTCTGAATTTTGGATAAATGTATTTAGCACTCAATGGTCCGACACTAAAGCAGCAGTTCCTGACAATAAGAAACTGACATTTTGCTTATTAATGTAGTATAAAAAAAAAAAAAATCAAATCAAATGAAATTAAGGTTGTGCGATTCCATTTTTGAAATCTCCTGGTATTTGGTAGTTGAAGGGGAAAAAGACTTGCTACCGGAGGATTATATCTACTGAAGGAGCAGAAAAGTTATTTCCATATCTTTACGGATTTGTCATGACTGGCAGAGGCAATCATCCCGGTTGCTGGTGACTGTGCCAGGGCTGATATCACACACTCGTGAGCGGGAATTGTCATACACTTGTTCTCAGCGATGTTCCACAGCTCCAACGACTGTAAAAGATTAGTTAAACATAGAAGACAAGAAATTAGCAGATGACATAAATCAGAGGTCAAGGCCAGTTAATCGATATAACGCAATGAAATGACTTCATTGTTAATTTATTAGACATTTTTTAGGCAGAAAGTTCAACCTCTAGTATTAAAATGTAAAACAAAACTGTTGTTAAGAATACCAAATATAGGATCAAAATCAAGGATAGACCCTGTAAAACTATTGGCTGCCATGGGAGACCTAATGCAACAATCTACAGTGTAGGCAAAACACAACAGAAAAATAGTTTGGTTTTCCAGGATGCTAAAGTGCAGGGTGAAGATGGCACTTAGACCTGGTGGTAAGGTAACAGTAGGGAACTACATGGTTCCTAGATGACCCAACCTATATAAGTTAGATCAATATCATTGATAACTAACCATAAGAAAACAAATGGTACCTGGTAGCCACCAATGACCAATAGTGTGGAAAAACTTGGATGAAAAACACAAGAATGGAATTTGTTTCCGCTGGAGCTGAGCTCATGAATGCAATCTCCAGAGGTCAGGGACCATACTTTCACAGACTCTTGACTGACAGAGGCTAAACATTCTCCATTTGTGTCCCAACAAACAGAGTGGACCTCTGTAGAGTGCCCCTGAGAATCAAAATAATGCACTGTCAGAGGGTAGCAGCAGATGGAAACATGTATAAGTTCTAAAATTTATTATGCAGAGCATATGAAAGAAGTAATAGGATATTCATTCTAAGTAACTTGAATTTAGTAATAAATAATAATAATACCTGTAACAAATGTATACATCTATCAGTCTCAACATCAAAGATGGACACAACATTCTCTGCTGCTGCAGCCAAAAACTGCCCTATTCTTGGCTGAAACCTAATTTGTTTGCTGCCTCCCTGAATCATTTAGCAAAAGCCCTTTAACAAACTTCAAACAAACAGAACGTCCAGAACTTTAGAAGTACAGAGCATAAAAAGGGAATTAGAAGACTAGCCTTGGAGATGCGAATCAAAGAATGCTGATTGATGTTCCATAATCGGATCTCATTGTTACCATCACAAGAGCAGAATAACTCATTCTTCTTAGGGTGGAAATCAAGGGACATCACCTGTGCAGTATGCCCATTAAATTTCCGTATGCAACGATTTGGCTGCAAGGATACCAGAAGTGTGTCCCCAAGTTATCAGAACATAATATTAATTGAAACTTGAACAAAGTAGAATTGGTAACTCCTAATTCTATAGGACACCAACATTATTTCAGGTTTTGCAACATATGGTTTTTCTATCAGATAAAAGCACATCAGACACTCATGCACACACACACAAAACAATTTACAGACACAAGAACCTATCATCATCCATCCAATAGCTCCTAACCCCCAACAACCACACCTGGCTGCACACTCATTCACATTTGCTTCACAAACTACACCCTCTAAGCATGTAAACATTGATAGAGAAATTGTGCTAACATTTAAGGTACTTTACTGGCCTTCTCTCCCATTGATAAAGTGGATGCATATATTAGCCAAAGACACACACAATTTGATTTGAGAACCTCTAGCCACAACTCCAAATTGAAAACTAGAATTTGCTTCAATTGAAATTTTATATAAGTGACAAAAGTTGAAACACTAAATAAAATATTAAGAAGATGGTAGCAGTTTTACCTGTGCAGCATCCCAAACACACACAGTTGTATCAAATGAAGATGTTGCCAGCTGAGTTGAATTTGGTCTGAAGCGAATGTCAGTAACAATATGACTGTGTTCCTCCAGCATGTAGTTAGTTTGCAGAGTGTCCATGTCCCAAAGAACAGCCTACTGACATGAAAAACACAACCACGGAAATCTTGATATTATTTCAATCTGTTATTTGAGTAACTATAGCACATCTCATTATGCATTGTTATAAAATAAAGATTATTGAACCACTTAGAGTGAAATTACTTTTGCAAATAAGAGAGCAATGCACAATGACAATAATTGAGAGTTTCTTCCCAGATTTCTGAAACCCTTTAATATACTCTAAACTACAATAAATTCCTTGCATGCTACAATTTATCATACCTTCTTGTCATGCCCAGCACTAGCTAATAGCTTTCCGTCTGAAGAGAAATGACAGCAGGTGACTTTGCCATTGCTTTTGCGTATACAGCTAACTTCATTGAAACTGAATCCTGAAATCAAGAAAACATGCAAGTGTTAGATTCATTTTGAAGAATAGCACCACCAAAAGCATATGATCATTGATTACCTTTTGAAGTCTCAGTTGTATGCTCTGAAGGGTTTTGTTTTAATGTGCCAAACAAATCTCTTCCATCTCCATCATCATGTGATAAAAAAGATTCTACATTGTCATCAAAAGAGCCAACATCTCCAAAATGTTCCATATCGTCCTGCATTAAGGAATTCCAGCGTGTAAGCAGGCGTTCTGAAACTTGAAAGTTGTTTATTCTAGGCTATATACATATGACAGGGATATTTGATGCAAGTCAAAACTTAGATTCTTCAAGTTACAAAATTGTAATTGAGAATTAGGATTTTGATTATTAGATATTAGTGAAGAAATATGGATCTGATTCAGGGTTGTTTTTTTTTTTTTTTTTCTGGGGGCAAGCAGGAACCTACCTGGTTATCAGCTTTTGAAGTTGAACTAGTTTAACTGAACAAATTAGAATAGAGAACTGAAGACCCAAAAGGTAGGTATTAGGTAAACAAAGCAACTAAAAAATACATTTAAAAAAATCTAATCACTAAAATAGACACTTATTTTTGGAGCAAGGGGATAATTTTTCTCCATTGACCATGCAGCTATGGCATCAAGAGAACCATCGAGGACAATAGACAACCACATACACAATATCAAGCAAGGATATTGGCAAAACTAGACACCGAACGTTTTCTTATAGGAGGTTCATTCAGGTTAACAATAAAATTCTCAGTGCTACAACATCTAGCATATATCAAAATAAATTTGGGCACAAATACACCATGTGTAACACGTCGCACTGAACAAATTAATGATACTAAGCATAACATTTGGATTTGTGAATGCTTGGCAGATAAACAATACTAAGCCTACTGATTATAACATTACTTGGATTTCAGTTCTGAATAATCTCATAGGCAACTTTTATGAAGAACTTGTAACAAGTCAAACAAGGTGTGTGCTATAGCAATCAATCCATGCAAAATTGTTGTAACACTAACATGTCCTCAGTATTACAGGTTTGAAATTCCTCCTTCAGAACTATAGGCTTTGTTGGTTGAAATCTTTAAAAGGTACATACCAGCTGATTTGTTGATGATGCAATACCAGCTGTTCCATCAGATCCATATGTCATCAAACATTTTGACATGCTACCACCATGTTGCATATTTCCCATCATAGCAGCTCCATCACCTGGAGTATGCGTTGATGGAGTTGATGGTTGAGAGTTAGGGGAAGGACCAATTGTGTTTCCAGTGCCGGTACTGTTAGCAGGTCCAGAAGATGATGGCCCTTTCCTTTTCCGGTTATTCTATCAAAACATACAGGCAGCATCAGTCACTTTCATATACAATAAGGAAAAAGACAAAATAAAAAGAAAGCCACATATTACAACATCACATAAAATTACATATGGATCAGCTAGCAGCAGCATAAAAAGCAAGTTGCAACAACCAAGAAATGAATACAAGAGAAATATACAAAACATGTTGCACCTGCTGTGACTGCAAAGGATCTTGTTGAGAGGAAGTTTGTCGTATCGGTGGCAGGTTCATCTGCGTAGGAAAAAGCTCAGAAAATATCAGCACAGTAGTATTGGCTGTTTTTGACCAACAAGATAACAAGTGAGATCTTTTAAAAATAAAATAGAACATTAAAATCTGGACCAAGTTAGAACTGGACATTCCTTTGGAAATTACCATAAAAGTGTGAACTGGAAGGTGATTACTGAATGCATATGCATTTTATCTTTTATCATATAGAGAAGATATGCAGCAAATGGCATGACTACAAGCTAGTAGAAGCATGCAAATGCACATGCACGCACGCACACACACACAACACATACATACATATAACGTTACAGAAAATTGATCAGGTCACAGGGAAATCTTCAGTTTGTCATAACAAGATCTTACTACTTCTTGCTTTTCAAACTTATTTCCTCTTCTTTCACCCAACCATTATGAAGTTCCATTTTCTTGTTAGTTCACATGCCCCTGCTGGCTGTAAATAGCACAACTCTACTAAGACTTAATGTGAGACTTCTACAGATTGACACTTAACCGTATGAATCATTTTTTCTGGCATGTCAAATTTAAACTTTAAAGCCATTCTCTCTGAAAGATGTATGAACAAAAAACTCCAAACAACTTTAAGCCAATTGACTTAGCCCAAATTCCCTCCATGTGTATCACATCACTCTTTCTTAGTGACACATCTGTGAAGGCTCAAGCTCCAAGTGTCTAAACCATATACATCCACCAGTGCATCCTCAGCTGCAAAAAATCAGTGGAAATATAAAAATTTGATTGTTTTCATTCCCAGCTCAGGCCTGACACATCATTTGATTGGTAATACTTGGAAGATACAGGCATTAGGCCTAAATATCTAAGAAGGCTACCAATTGTGTTGATGACACTGTAATTAACCTTATGAGGACACGCTGTATTTTCCAGCTAGCTGAAGGTGGCATCAGATGTAAAAAAAAAAAAATTAGAAAGAGGCAAGACTTCATCATTTCAATCTAACAGTTGAACCCTCGCAATAAAAGAAGAGACAATAATGGCATACGAGTAAAGCAAGCAAAACAAGGAGGAAACATCAGAACAAGTTGATGAAAGGGAAAAATACCCAGTTCTGCAGCATGAAGTTGTTACATGTATCACGAGGACTAATGTTTAAAGCTAGTATTTTAAGAAGGTATCATACTTTTGATGAAGTTGATTGCATTGGAGAACCTATAGATCCATCATTTGCAGTTGCCTGGCCCTCTTTTGCATTTAAAGTTCCTCTAGAAGATCCTGCAAACCTTTGAGGATCCATATCTCCATACATTGGTGAACTACCAAGACTACCTTGTGTCTGGGCCTGTGCCAAGTGCTGTTGTTGCTGTGGCAATAGCTGAAACTGATTTGCATTCTGTAAGAATGGATTTTGCACTTGTGTACCTAAAGTTGGCCGAATTTGATCAATGCCCTGTATAATTTGGTTAAACCTTCAGTTATGAACAATCAATTCCTGAGATATTTGCAATGAAAACAAAGAAAGAAGTTCATTTCAGAACTTACAGTTAATGGCCGCCCCTTCAATGGAAGATTACCAACTCCTGGGTTCAAACCTTCAGTAAAAGGGGAGAGATTGAAGCATAAGTAAATTCACAATAAAAGCGATCACTTAACAGTCCATGAGCCAGAATTGCTCACATATGGTGCCTTCAATCATAAGTTACGCTGACTTCATTAAAAATAACAATTGCTTTCAGAGTATATACTCAGCAGAAGAAAGAAACAAACTACAAGCTCACCCAATCCCCTATAAAGCCACTGAAGCACCAAGCATATGATGGACTATCAATATTTATCAAACTCACATGGCTTTATATTGCATTCACAGACCATTTTCAAAAGTTTAAGAAGCACACAAGTTGAATATGAACGATAAAAAAGATTTTATTTTATTTTAATTATTATTATTTTTTGAAATGAAAATTATAGGTTTTTAATGAAGTAAAATGGCAGTGGAAAATTAGAAAATCAATGCATCTGATGATAAAAGATATTTTAACATGATTATGCTGAATTGACTTATGGAAATGAAATTTGAGTACTCAAGTTGGAGGCATATCTTCAGTGATGTAATGACAATAATGTCCAAAATGAGACACAGAATAACAAATTTGTGGTGGTTTACAAATAGATATGAATAAAATGACATAATTAGGCTTTTGATTTCTGTTATTCCATTTCAATTTGGGCTTCAGTTGCATGGTTAACTAAGCTGTAATTTGTATCATCATGAGTTCCATGCTATAAGGTAGAGTACCTGTATTACCAATTCCAGGTTTTGACTGCATGATTCCTTGTCCATAAATAGATGAAGGATCCATAGGCATAGATCTTTGGGCAGCACCCATGTTTACATCACCTTTGATGTCCTACCCCAAAAAAAGAAAAAAAAAAAAAAGAATCAGCAGTTCAACCAAAATGAAAGAGCAAAACAGAGTGCGTGAAAATGGTTTTGCAGGGACATCTTATCCAAGTAGCTATAATGGTTTATAGAAGAGTTCATGCCTGAATTTGCTGCAATGCGGCAGTTACACTTCCATGATTTCCCTGAGCTAACTGACTGTTTGTAGAAGAGAGATGGAATCAGTCATCCACCAGAAAAAAAAGTGAGGAAAAGGAAAAAAAATACAAAGCAGTTCATTTAAAGTTACAAGCACACATACCCATGATGATTTGTTGCTGATTTTAGAAGGGCCATCCGAGCATCAAGAAGCGGTTGTGCTGTCTCTGAATTCATAGCATTTGGGTGTTTCATGCGTTCCTCATATATTTTGGCAGCCAATGCACTGGCATTCGACTGCCCAAGCATTCCTTCAGAACAAACAGGATTCGCAGGACCACTGAGAGAAGGATGACTAGAATCTCGCCGTTGCAATTGAGCCTGGCGCAATAAATGCAACTGCTGCATCTGTAGCTGCTGTTGCTCTTTCACTTTCATTTGTTGTGCCTACATGACAATAACACAGATATGTAAACAGTTAGTAATTGCATAATCAATTGATAGCAATAATAAAACTTGAATTCTAAGAACCAACCCACCTCTATGTATGCTGCAGCAGACTCAGAGTGTTTGTCATTTGTTCTTGATATAAATATGTCCCAGAAGACAGACCACCATTCGAAAAGGAAACCACCAGGAGCATCAATTGCTGCAATAAATAAGAACATTCTTAGATTCACCACCCACTCAAAGAAAATGTCCACAATCAACAGTGCACTAAATTAACTTCAGGCGAACCAAGCCAGGAGCATCAAAATGAGCACTAAATCAATCACAAGTTACTTTCCAAGTTAAATAAATCCAACATTCTAATTTAAATAAAAATAATGGTATATAAACAAGCTATCCGAAATACATTGCATGCCAGTGCTTTGCTTTTACATTTCATTTCAAAGCAAAAGAGCATCACAAAGTCATTAATTTCAAAAGAAACCGATTTGATGGAAAACCCTGTTCACCGTGCCAACATTTTTGCTGGTACAGGTTCATGCATAACCTAGACCAGAATAAAACAATGTATAAGCTAAATATTACCTACTGGATCTGGGGCAACTTTCCCTTCTGTCATGAAGGACTTTGCAGTGTTGTGCAATTTTTTCTTTACCAGATAATCATATATGTACACATCAAGCCTACCAACAAAAAAAAAAAGAAAAAGAAAAGGAAAGATCAATAGAACCTCAGATTATCATAAAATTACTAAAACAACAAAAAAAAACAAACAAAAAACATCAGCAAACAGTACGCATACATCTTGTCTGCTTCCCAATTGCTCTGCGCCATCGTTTCAACTCCAAAAATAACCAATCAACCAAACCAACTGCTCAGAAACACAATTTCACAATGAAAAAAACAAAAATTCAAATTAGAAATAATCCGACAAGATTGACAAAGTACATATTGCAACTACATTGGCAAGAACGACCATCAAAGCGAATACTTCAGATGAATAAAAGCCGGCATTACCGTTGTTGAACTCCGGAAAGCTGCGATCTTTATTGATCAAGCATTGTATCTTCATTCGGACAGAAATTGAAACAATCAAAATTCAGAAAAATATTGAAATTCATACAATTAGATTACTTAGGAAGGCGACATCAGGATTAGAAATTACTTGTTCAAACAAAGGAATTGGGAATTAGGGTTTTCAGGGAAAGATTGAATTCTGCAACTTCAACCCCTGACAGCTCGGATTGTATCAACAGCGGAGAAGGAGAGTTTGAATAAGCTATGATGTTGAGACTCGGGAGACGAGGCTGAGGTTCGGAATCCAGAGCTGAGTTCGAGGTTCAGCGAACAAGGACAGAGATTTGATTCTCTTGGGCTTGGGTTTAAGGAGTTTATTTGAGACTGGACTGAGTGGGCCGTTAAACTACTGTGGCATTCGGTCCAGCCCAATCTCTTTTTAGGCCAGCAAATGGAAATCTCCGGCCTACTCGAGTTACTCGTTTTGTCAATTTCCCGCTAGACCAGTAGTGGGA
>BPVZ01000080.1:683931-695705 GCA_020521535.1 Rubroshorea leprosula
CAAAGAGCTCGTGCAAGCTATTAACAAAAAGGTTCATTTGCCTTGGCAAATAGAGCCATTGGTGCTATCCGTGTGGGAGCTGTGCAAATCTTTCTCCTTTTGTGAATTTAACTATGTATGTAGGAAGGCTAACTCTGCAGCTGATTGGGTGGCCAAAAAGTGCCTTAAGAATTTGTGTCCTCTCTACTGGACCACCAATCCACCTACAATGCTACTGATGTAAATTATTAATTAAATAATACAAATTCTCATGCATGTTCAAAAAAAAAAAATGTTAACCTATTAAACGCTCTCTCTCCAATGCACTAGTCTTAAGGTTAGAGTACAATGACGACAAGTTTCCTCCTTAGGGTTTTCTCTTCAGTAGGGGAGTACTTCTTCTACTTTCTTCCTCCCGTTTACTCCCTTAATTATAGTTGATTATCTTGCTTTGAAACCTTCAACCCTAAGGACCACAAGGCAACATCATATCTCAATTGTTATAGTGATCGAATCTCTACTTGTGTTAGATTTGAATGGTAAAATAAATGTGATTATTAGTAGTGACAGTAAAATTCCAAAATAATTTTTCTATGTAATACTTTATTAATGCCCATATGACGTATCTTAGCATTTAGATGTTCTCAGTTTTTAATTGTTTTATTTGTAATATATAATTAACTCTATATATTAGTGTAATAAGTTCCTCTTAGTTTATTTATAGTTTTTGCACATTTTATATGGTGAGATATAATTTGCATTGTAATTGTTTCAATTATTAATACAACTATACTTTTTATCAAAAAAAAAAGAAAAGAAAAGAAAAGCTAACCTATTGATGACTTCGTGTGTGTGGGACAAGTTTACATGATGTGGTAAAATTTAATGCTTATGTGGACATAATGTGATGACGTGGCTCGAAAAGTTGCTCCCCATATATTGGTATTCATTAATCATCTCTTAATTTAAATTAGTAGAAATAATGGTAAGAAATACATATTTGTAATTCTTAAAAAAATTTATCTATTTTACCTTATTTTATAATTTGATTAAAGAATTATTACTTTCGATAATTTGATTAAAAAATTATTACTTTTAATATTTTTTTTTGAACATAGGGGAATTTGTTTTGAGAAGAGGAAGTAAGTCCGAGTATAAAACCTAGCACATTATGTCCTAACCCACTTATTCAAAAGGGTTGTCACTAGACTATTAAAGGCTGAATTATTAGTTTTAATAATTTAATTAAAAAATAACCATTACTTTTAACCGTATTATATGATGTCGTGTTCTTAGACAAAGGAAGAAATAATGCCTTTTAGAGAGTATATGTGGTGCCAGAAAATTACGTAAATAATTCCACAAACATTACGATGCCAAAGAATTTACTTTGGAATTGATTCTATTCTTTGAAGCAACATCTCCATTTTTAACATTAGCGGCGAATCACTTAGTGGGAATAATCACTTCTATAGAAGAATGACTTTGGTGTGAGTTATGTGGCATGTAAAAGAGGCTCGAATAAGGGAATTCTAAATGAATTGTCTTTATATTTAAGTGTTTATTTAAAAACAATTATTAGTTATTAATTTTATTAATTTTAATTTAATGAATTATAATGTTTTTTTTTTTGGTAAAATATCGATTATAGTGTTTGAAATATCTATAAGTTATTAATTGCATTTGAACCATTAATCCAAATACTTTTGATTTATTGTAATACTAGCCTCTTCTAAAGTAAAGTAAAAAATCTTATATTTAAGTTATAGGCACACATATAGGTGGAATATGAGAATATTGTTTGCTATTGTATAATTTAAAATAACAAAACAAAAAAAAAATTAAATTATAATATAATTTGAATTTTTTTAATTGTAAAGAAATATTTAATGTTATTTTAAAATAAAAAGAGTATCCAACCCACATAAACATTCACATCGTCTAGTAAAGAGTTTTTAATCCGGCTTTTACTGTTTCTCCCATCAAGTTGCTACCCTTTTAATCATCACCTTCTAACACCCTTCTCAAGTGCAGCTTCTGCTTAACTCCGGCTGCTGCATCCAGTCATATAGTGAGATAGCCTGGCATTCCCCCTTGCATTTGAGCCAATGAAATGAGTGTGTGCTTGCACCAGAGGTTTTGTCCTGGAATTTGTATTCCCTACCTCCCCAAGATAAAGATATTCATTAATCATCTCTTAATTTACTAGAAATAATTAATAAAAAATACATATTCCCAATTTCTTTAAGAAGCTAATAAATTTTTTCTTATTTAATTCATAATTTGATTAAGATACTATTCCTTTCAATAGTTTGAATAACGAATAACCAAACATATGATGTGGTGTTTTGGGAAATGCGAGGGAATAATGCTGTAGAGGATATGGTGCCTGAAAATTTAGGTCGACCCTTAACTGGGAACAACAATCTCTACCGCAAATAATTCCAAAAACGTTACGATGCCAGAAAATCTACTTTGAATCTGATTCTATTCCTTGATTTTTAAATAATCCGTGAGAACTGACGAAGACAAGTTGCCATGTCAGCACAAAATGGATAAAGGACAAAAACACCAAAAACAGAAAAGACTTTAAGGACCAAAAATAACGAATTTTTCAAGTTCAGAGTCCAAATTTAGAGTCCGAGGAATAAAATGGGGCTCAACCAAGTAAAAAAAAAACTATTTATAGAATAAAAATTTTTCAATTAATATTCATTTTTACTGGTATAGCTTCATGCAAAACTAGACCAGAATATGACAATGGATAAGTTAAATATTGCCTGCTGGATCTGGGGGCAAAGTTATATTTATTTTTATAAAAACTTAATATTTTTTTTTATATTTTTTTTTTATAAAAACTTATAATAAAACAAAACACTTAACCGATACTTAAAAAAAAATCCAATTTCTAAAACAACAAAATAAACAAACAAAAAAACATCAGCAAACAGTATCGCATACATCTTGTCTGCTTCCCAATTGCTCTGCGCCATGGTTTCAACTCCAAAAATAACCAATCAACCGACTGCTCAGAAACACAATTTCGCACTGAAAAAGAAACAAAACAAAAATTCAAATCAGAAATAATCCGACAAGATTGACTAAGTAGTTATTGCAACTACATTGACAAGAACGAACATCAAAGCAGTATTTCAGATGGATCAAAGCCGGCATTAGCATTACCATTGTTGAACTCCGGAAAGCTGTGACCTTTATTGATCAAGCATTGCCTCTTCATTCGAAAAGAAATTGAAAATAAAATTCAATCAAAATTCGGAAAAATCTTGAAATTCATGCAATTAATTAGACTAGTTAGGAAGGCGACATTTAGATTAGAAATTACTTGTTCAAACATAGGAGTGGGAATTAGGGTTTGCAGAGAAAGACTGCATTTTGCAACTTCAACACCTGGGACAGCTCGGATGGTATCAACAAGGGAAAAGGAGGAGAGTTTGAATAATCTAGGTTAAATCCCTATTTTGGTCCCTAAACTATTGTACAGACCCCCGATTTGGTCCTTGAACTAAAGGAATCCCTAATTTGGTCCTTAAACTATTATACGGACCCCTGAATTGGTCCCTAAACTATTGTACGAGCCCCAAATTAGTCCATAAACTGTTATACAGATCCCCAATTTGGTCCCTATTGTTTACCAATTTAGCTCCAACTTGGTCTTTCTGCTAAATAATAGCTTAGGGACCAAATTGGGACAAAATTGTAAACAGTAAGGACCAAATTGAGGGTCCATACAATAGTTTAAGGATCAACTTAAGCCAAATTATAAACAGTGGGGACCAAATCGAGGGTCCGTACAATAGTTTAGGGACCAAATCAGGATTTCTTTAGTCAAGGACTAAATCGGAGGTCCGTACAATAGTTCAGGGACCAAAATGGGGATTTAACCAATAATCTATGATGTTGAGGTTCGGGAGACGAGGCTGAGCTTCGGAATCCAGAGCTGAGTTCGAGGTTCAGTGAACAAGGGCAGAGGTTTGATTCTCTTGGACTTGGGTTTAACGAGTTTATTTGAGACTGGACTAAGTGGGCCGTTAAACGACAGTGGCATCAGGTCCAGCCTAATCTTTTTTTAGGCCAGCAAACATAAATATCCGGCCTACTCCAATTACTCGTTTTATTTTATCAATTGCCACCGTGGGACCCATTAGATGCCAAATTCCTTTTGGTGTGGTTTTGACTCCTCCTAATTGAAGGCTATGGTTGTTACCATTCATGTTTTTATCATCAGCTATTATTATTAATAAATTTAAGTATTACCATAACCATAGTCATAATTGGACCAGTGAAAATAAAATTTTATTTGTTTGGCAAAAGGCTTTTTCTATGTTTAGCATTTTAGGTTCTTTTCTTTTTCTTTTGGTATTTTGTATTTTATTTTCCCAACAATTTAAGATATCAATGGCGGTTCACCTCCACAAGATATAAGTATTCATTAATCATCTCTTAATTTAATTTTAAAAAGTAATAATAAAAAATACATCTTCCCAATTCTTGAAGAAACTTATTAATTATCTTATTTTATAATTTGATTAAGCAACTATTACTTCCGATGATTTAATTAAAGAATAACCATTTCTTCTGAGTTCCAACTGAAATCTAATAATCTATGATGTGGTGCTTTTGGACATGAGAGGGAATAATGCTTCTAGAGAGTATATATATAGTGTCAGAAAATTTAAGACCCTTATTAGTCACCAATAATTTTTGCATTAAATAATTCCACAAAAATTAGGATGCAAAAAGTCTAATTTGGAGTTGATTTTATCCTTTGATCAATTTTTAATTAAGCAGCTATCGCTTTTTTTGAGCACTTTCTGTCAATGATGACCTAGTTGGAATATCATTTCTCTAGAAGAATGTCTCCTGTGAGAGTTATGTGGCATGTAATTTGTGAGACTACTTGAATAACTATCATACATTTGGCAGCTCTTTATTTATCCACAAGGCTTGTGTGAATAGCTGATCCAGGTAGAGCTGATCGCTTAGGTCTGACTACAGGAAGGTTCTTGCAAAATACCTAGTAAAGCCATACCTATGGAGCTCTTTAGTTCCCAATTGATGAGCTATCACTACTAGGACTTGCAAAGCTGGTAAGCTACTTCAAGTATAGTTATGACACAGACTTAGTCGTCAAGGCTAAGATAGAGATAAGGTAAAAAGGACAAAAGGCCTACACCATGTCAAGTAACATGCACAGAGGAGCACTACCGTGCCAACTTTAGTGTGTTAGAGGACGTTGGCCTCAACTCTCTGTCTTATGCCCATGTGTGAGCTATTGCACTTGCCACTTGAACTATTTTGGTAGGTAGAGAACCTACAACGTACAGAAACTGGTAAGTCCACCCACTATAAGACAAATCGAGAAAGGGACTATAAAGGCCTCTTCCACACCATTTTAGGTAATATTTTGAACCCATCTTCTTCCCTAGCCAGTTCCAACTTTCTCCATTCTCACTAGACCTTGCTTGACTTAAGTATTAGAGGGCATACCCAGAAACACCTTTGACCCTGCCCTAATGAATTCTTCCTTTTTCCCTCATGTAGGTGACATGAGTGCTTAGAATCTCATCTAGCTATTCTAGACAACAAACTCACGGTTGTTTTAACTTTTTCAAAAACAATTATTAATTATTGATTGCATTTGGATGAATTGTAGACTTTGTAATATATATAAAAGTATTAACTAGTAGTATGTTTGTTTTGAGGCAAGTGGAGGGGAAGGTATAGGAGGGGAGGGAAATGGAATGATGGAGGGAGGAAAATGGATCGATCTTTCCATTTCCCTTCTCTTCCCTCTCCTCAAACCAAACATACTCTTAACAACCAATCTAAACACTTCTATTACTTATTGAAAATATTTATGATGCAACAAGTTAATGCTATGAGAATGAACCATGCCATATGTCTATCACAACAATCAAACCAAAAATGAAATCTGCATAAATCCACTAAATACAGTAGTATCATAGACTATTAATTGTTAGTTCTAATAAGATAGATTAGAATGTTTGCATTATATTAACTATCAACAACATTTGAAATACCCCTATTACTTAGTGTAAGTATGGTTCAACAAATTAGTAGTGTGAACATGAACCATGCTATCACAAGAATCAAACTGGCTAGCTAAGAAGGAATCTGCAGAAATCTCAATGAGTTAATGGGATTCCTTCGAGATATGGTTGCTTTGAATAAATTCATTCCTTCCTTTTTTCTTTGTCTCTTTTCAGATACTGCTTGTTATTCCTTTTTCTTTCACCAACGTGCTTACACGTTGGTGATAGTCTAATTTCTAGTACTGACCTGCATTCTCTATAAAATACAGCAACAAATTAAGCTATCTGTTATGGTTTAGACAACTCACAAGAACGCTAAATCATCTCAGAAGAACGCTAAATCATCTCATCCATCTCTTCCATAGTAAGTAAATAAAGTTATATTATTTGACTATATATTTAATTATTTTATTTGTGTCTTTATGCCATTTCATTTTGCTTTCTGTATAAGGAGTATGTAGGTGGGTTGAACTCCAAACAAGTCGGTCTCCCCAGTAGTGAAATTATTAACTGATCCATGGATGTAAGGCAGCTGATTAGCATCTATTACTTAAAATTTTCAATAAAAATGAATTCTTTACATTTTAATGATCCATATTCTCTATTATTATGGATTCTTTGTGTTGATCATAAATTTTTGTATTTTTTTGAGTTTATTTAGTGTGATTGTGATTTTGAGTATTTTGTTTTGATTTTGAAAACTTTTAAAATCCTCAATCAAAATAAACAAGTTTAATAAGGCTTTGTTTAGAATAGTTGTACTCTTGGATTTTCGGTTTTGGTTTTCATAAAATTTGTTACTTTTGGAAGCTAAAACTAAAAATCAAAAACTAATAATTTGTATGAGACAAGTTTTAATATTGACAACAAAAAATTTAAATTTATTTAATGGTATTAAAATTATTTTTGTTCTTATTTTTGTAATAATAATTATAATATGTTGAAAAACACATAAAAGTAAACAAATATTTTTTTTAGAATTGTAAAATTTTAAAAAATCAAAACTAAAAAAAATTCAAAACCATAACCATACTAAATGAAACTTAAATTAATTAATTTTTTTATTTTGAGTACTACTAAAAATTTATATACTTAATAATTTTGTGATTTTAATTTCTAATTTTAGCTTCTAACTATTTATTTTGATAGTTCAAATTTTGACAACCAAAACTGCAATATGAAAAATGTAATTGCAACCTATATTGAAGTGTGTGTACCAACCAAAACTGTAACAAAAAGTAAACAAGGACACTATAGAAAATCTGTCATATATCTATGCTCTTTTTTTTTTTTTTAACCTATGTAACTATGTTCAACATTTTATTGTTATAGGTTTCTTATGGTTTAAGTTTTGTGGTTATATGGATTAACTTTACACTTACAAGCATATAAAAAAAAAATTGATATATCTTTTAATTTAACATATTTTTTGATAATTATTTATTAAAATATAATATAAATATAACAAGCACCTGTGCATATATTATGCATGCATAGTTGCACCATTAAGTATATAAATTCAAAAAAAAAAAAGAAAATAAAATTCAATCAAAATTCGAAAAAGTCTTGAAATTCATGCAATTAGACTAGTTCGGAATGCGACATCTGGATTTGAAATCACTCCTTCAAACACAGGAATGGGAATTAGTATTTTCAGAAGAAGATTGAATTCTTGAATTCTGCAACTTCAATACCTAGGACAGATTAGATAGCATCAACAGAGAGAAGAAAGAGAGTTTCAATATGCTTAGGTGTTGAGGTTCGGGAGATGAGGCTGAGTTTGGAATCCAGAGCTGGGTTTGAGGTTCAGTGAACAAAGGCTGAGGTTTGGTTCTCTTTGGGCTCAGGTTTGTCCGAGTTTATTGAGGCTGGACTGAGTGGGCCGTGAAAAGAAGATGGCTTCCTGGTCTGGCCCAATCCTTTTTTCAGGCCAGCAAAAATAAACATTTCACCTAGTCCAGGAACTAGTTTTATCAATTTCGCGCCAGACCAGCAGTGCAGCATCCGGCATTTTTATTCCATCCATTCATTTATAATAGTTATAATTTTATTTTTTATTTTTTAAATATAAAATTTTAAATGAAGATTTAATATATTATATAAATAATAATTAAAAAATTTTTGTCAAAGGAAAATAGTCAACAAAAACTACATATAGAATTTTTTTTTTTCAATAGTTATTCATATAAATTGTTAAATTTTTATGTAAAATTTATATATGAAAAGTCAAAAAATCAAATTAAAACTACTAAAAATGAATAGGTGAAGTATTTTCTTTAGAATATATCCTTAATTGCATAACTTCGAAGTAGGGGTCTTTTAGTGAATAGAGGTTAATAGTAGGATTCCTTACTACAGATTTAACCTAAAAAATTAGAAGTCAACAATGATGGCTAGTCCTTCTTTGATGATTTTGGAAGTTTTAGGGCTTAAGTGTAGATATTAGCAAATTTATTAACTAAGTACCTTTGCTTTGGATTTAATTAGATCAATGGGAGAGTTGGTTATTTTAGAATTAATATTAACCAATGAAAGATTAATTAAGTCTGATTTATAATAATTTCTGATTTTGTAGCTTAGTCATTACCTTATTTGTAAAGATTAGAAATTAGAGTCCTTAATGATGCAATAGTTAATAGTTTGAACCTTTAGTAGAAAACCAAGAAATAAGGGATTTAAATTTAAGTATTATTTTTGTGCTTTTAAGAATCATGCGGACTTAGAGCCATTATTCTGAACCTTGTGAATCATGGACCAACAGTGTTCGGTCACTAATGAGTTAGAGGGAAATTGCAATTTACCCATTTTAATTGGACGTTGTTTTCTTGCTTGTGGGAATGGTTGGCCATGCAAGAGGAATTGGGGATAAGTATGGGCTTTTGTACCAAAATTGGAATTGACTATGTTTACCAATTAAAATTACACAGTGTTTCCTCAAAAAAAAAAAAAAAAAAAAAAAACACAAAGTGCACGGCTTGTTGACTAATTGGAAGACTAGCTAGTATATTTAGAAAGAGGAGAGTAGAAAGACGTAAGTTGTCTTCCACCTTTCTCTGAAACCCGTTAGCCATGGGAGAAGAAAAAGCTTGAGATCTTTGGCCATTTTTTATGAGGAAAAGCTTAGAAATTCAAGGAGATCACTTAAAAACTTGTAAATTTTACATTTTTTGGATGCTAGAGATAAGTATAAGTATAGTAAAGTTAGATTTTTATGAGATTTATTCTCCTTTTGAAGACTCATATCTTTGGTTGTTTCTTAATTTCAAATCTATGGTGTATATTGGTTTGACCTATCGTGAATTCTTCCTTAATAATTTAATTAGTGCATTTGATCATGAACTCTTGAGAAATTGGAAGTTAGAAGTCATGAATAGCAATTAGGACTTTAGACTAATTTGAGGTTTTATTCTTATTTGTGTTTTAGATGCTAATTAACATGTAATTAAGTATAAATTTCAATTCTATAGCTAAAATTATCATTGTCTTAAAATCTAACTCAAGTTGAATAGTTCAAAAGGTTATTCAAAATTGGGTCTAAAAATGGGTCGGGTTGTAATATTACCCTAATATAAATCAAATTAGATCAAACTAAACTTGGTCAAAACCCGTCTAAACTTGTCCAAACCTAAAATTATCATATTTTGTTCTTTTTTGTAATACCCCATATAGTTTAGTGAATAAATTAGAAAGTTGGGTCCTTTATTTTAATATGTTATGGACTAAATTGATTAGATTTAAAGTATGTGAACCTTATGTGAAATTTTGAGATAATTGGGGGTTATTTAACTATATTAACCAAAAATTTAAGACATATGGCAATTTGTGAACCAAGTCAACGGGGGCTTTCTCCAGAAGACTTTAGAACACCAAATCTCTTTTTCTTTTGAACTTATCCTCTTGAAACCCATTTTCTTTGCATCTTTCTTTTTCCAGTCGGTCACCTGCCTCTTTCTCCCTTCTTTTTCCAGTCAAGATTACCGTGTAGGGCGCACTCTCAAGTTGAAATCCCTTCAATTTCTGCAGTTCTCTTCAATTTGGTACTTTGATTTTCAAGTAAGTATGAGTTTTCGTTATAAATTTGGGTTAGAGTATTGGATAGTTTATAGATTTGTTAGAACATGTTAACAATTAGATTAGTTTAAATTGGTGAGATTTGATCCAAATCCTTTAGTTTATAAGATTTTTGGACATTAAAATTTCATTAGAAATATCTTTAATTTTTGGGCTGGTACAGGATGGATGATAAGTCATCTTTCTTTTTTTCCATGCTTGATTTAGTGTGGATTTTATTGATTAATACTGCTGTTGATGCTTGTATCCCTTGCATGATTAAGTTAGAATTTATATAGTTAATTGGTCCTTGTTGAAATTGTGCGTGAGATTGGAAGCAGATGGTTACTTTTCTAATTACTGTTCACGTGTTAATTACTGTTTATGTGTACTGTTCATGTATCACTATTCATGTATCACTGTTCACGTGCTATGTTTTGATTTTCTTCCATAGAAAGTTTTATGAAATATGTGAGTTGTGTATGTGGATATTAGGGTGAACTTGAATTGTCAGTACCACTGATTAGTGGAAACATTAAATGAGATAAAGTTCCAATATGATTTTGGGACATATTCTGAATTTGTTTGACATGCGTATGTGTTTGTGGCTATGGAATAGGTGGACCTAAGTTTAAAGATTGAGGTATTCAGTGGACCTTTCAGGGTATTCAGTGGACCCTTCGGGGTATTTAGTGGATCTTTGCCCAGTAGAGTTAGTACTGTGATTAGCTCCAGTACAGTATTGCTAGCACATATTAATGAACTCCATAGCATTGTGTGATTTTCGGTTTTGTGCATTATGCTTGTGACATCACATTTATGAGCACATGGTTTACAATATGAATTTGATATAAATGTCATTGGTTGTTCCTTGATATGTTTGATTATTTGTGAGTTAATTTGTGATATTAAATTGTTATTTAAACACTGAGATTTATAATATTATGTGATTCGGTTTAATTGTCTTTTGTGCTCTTTGTGTATATAGGTCTAAGAGTCTTAAGACCCAAGTTTATATCTTAAACTTAATATTTACTGGGCTTTTAGCTCACAAAATTCCCCCACCCCTCATTTCAGATTAGTAGATTCGAGTAGCAGCTACTCAACTTGAGAGCTTTGGTATAAATCTCGTATGTCGACCTCAGTGCTTTTGATATGAAGGCGGATTAATGTATTACCAAAACGATAATTTGCTTTTATTATTTTTAGAAAGTATTTTGAAAAGAAATTGCTCACATGTATTTTTTTGCATAAGTTACTTTTATGTATATGACATTAAGATTAATTTAAATGGGCATGACCTGGCTTATTTTATAACTTTGAGTATTTCGATATTTTTTAGCCTAAGATATTTTTCATTTAAATAGTTTTCCCTTGTAGATGAATGATTTTCCTTCTATAAAATTTTGAATTGTTTTGAAAGTAGATTTTCCTTAAAGGGAAATATTTGATATTAGAAGAATTTTTACTTTCGCTGCAATCTTTTTTAATAGATAATTCTTTCTGTTTTTTTTTTTTTTTTTTTTTGAGGAGTACATTTCCATACTTGATAAACTAGGAGGTTTATCAAAAAGGGGATGTTACATTTTTTGTTAATGGGATTCCTTTGTGGTATGGCTGCTTTGAATAAATTCTTCCTTTTATTCTTTTAAATTAAGATACTGCTTTATT
>BPVZ01000080.1:737355-749860 GCA_020521535.1 Rubroshorea leprosula
CTTGGTCGTGGAACATAGGGTGGAATAGATGTTTGTTTGGCAGAAAATTAGATGAAGAGTCGAGTTATAGAGATTCTTTAAGCTGCTGTTTGGTGGAGATAAGACCAGACATAAGAAGTTGGAGTTTTGACAATGCAGGAAGATATACAGCGAAAAAAGGCTATTCTTGATTTTACTGAAAAGTCAGACTAGACGGCTTCTGTATAGCTGTTGGCGTAAGAGTTAATTTGACTTAATTGCTGGGTTCTGGGGCCTACGTAAGTTATTTTTTTAGTTTAGGAACTGGTTGTTATAGTTGATAATGTCTAGGGGCTTAAGAAGGTGTTTTGCCTAGTATCAAAGGAAAGAAGAAGTAAAGTTTGAAGTTTGAAGAACCTAAGACGTTGAGGTTCGGAAACACGGGTGAGGTTCAAACTTCAAAATCCGGAGGCCGGAGCTGAGTTCGGGGTTAAGGGAAGTAAGGGAAGATATTTTTCTCTTGGGTTATATGGTTGTACCACTGGATTGATGAGTGGGCCTGGGCCGTTTAATGACAATGGCATCTGGCCTGGTCTGGTTTCCATTTTTAAAGAAGTAGGACCCATGAGATGCCAACTGTCGGCTTACTAGGAGATAGGAGGACTGAGAAAAAGTTTCTTTTTGACTAATTATATTGAGAAAATTAAAAAAAAAAACCTTTTTATATAATTTTTGTTTTTTATATATGATTAAATAAATAAATATATAATATTATAAATTTGAAATAAATAAAAAATTAATTATTTAAATAATATATAAAATGATATAAAAATTGTAAAAAAATATCTCTTAATCATTTTCTTTTCTTTTTACTGATATTCTAACTATCATGATTTGAGAATGACAAATACGTATAAAAAAATTATTTTCCAATTCATATTATATTAAATTTGTAAAACAATTACCTTTAAATTAAGAGAGCACTCTTGATATTGAGTTTTACTCTCCATCTAAGGATCTTGATTTTACAATTTGATATAATTTGAATTATAAAATAAAAAAACCTAATAATTATACTATTTATTCAATTTTAATAATAGATCTAATTTTTAATTTAAAATATTTAAATTTCATTATGTAATTGTTTTTTTTTTTTTTTATTAGGCCAAGTGGAAAGGGAGGAGAGGGTGGGGAGGGGATTGAATCCTTATCATGGTGAAAAAAGTTTACATTAAATTGCTGGGCCACTAGGCTGGGAAGCCTTCTTATGTAATTGTTTTAAAATGTCATTTTATGCATCTTATTTTTAAAAGATAATTACAAGATATATATTTTAAATAAAAAATATTATTTAAATATTAATTAATAAAAATAAATATAAAATTTTATCAATTAATTAATATATATTTACTTTATTAGACAAAAAAAATTAAGCCTGTTAGTAAAGTTGAAGAGAGGATGTAAATTTACAAACTTTACATTATAATAAACAAATAAATATATATATCAATTAATTTATTTGAGTTGAAATCAATTTTAAAACTCCACCACAAACTGTACAACATCTCCCTTGATAGTTTCCCAAACTACATTTAAGCATCCAAAATTAAATCCATCCAGTCCAAGAGCCTTCGTACTACTACAATTCCTAATTGCCTACTTTATCTCTTCACTAAATGTTGTTGTTAGCATTTCATTATGTTCATAAGAAACTTGCTAAAAGCAGATATTCTTTAAGATTGGTCTCAGCCAAAACTCTTCAGTGAACATGTTTTTAAAATATTCTACCACCCCCTCCTTTATTTCCATTACCTCTAGATTTTTGCCATCAACATGTATACTATTCATCTCATTTCTTCTCCATCTCTCTTTAACACATCAATAAAAATATTCCATGTCTTCATCTTCCTTCTTAAGCCAATTCTTTCTTGATTTTTGTTTGAGCATGCTCTCTTTGTTTTGCAAGTGTGTCCTAATTCTAATAACCTGTTTTTTTCTAAGCTCAGTTTCTTCCCCTAAAGATGCTGTAATTCTCGTTTTAAATCCAAAGCTATAACTTCCTTTCAAATGCTTTCAATTCTGATATCTAGTGGTATAAATTGCTCCCCACTCCATCTTTTTAAGACTCCTTCATTTTCCTTCTCTTTTAACTTGTATCCCACCCAGCCTTCTACCTGGATTGAAGACTAGTTCTTGGAAAACAGCTCCTTAAAATCAAGGGCACTAAGCCACGCATCAAAGAAACAAAAAGGTTTAGATGCCCAATCCACAACTTTACACTTCATTAGGATAAGGCAATGGTCCAAGGCTCTTCTACTTAAACCCCAATGTTTCATCCCCTCCCATCTATCCATCCATTTTTTGGAACAACATGAATCTATCAAGGTGGGTCATTGTAGCCTCATTTAGTTCGTACCAAGTATACCTCCTACCAATAAGTGGAAGATCAACCAAATTGTTCCCCTTAATAAAACCTACAAAATCCCATACTTCAGCTTGAGTAGCTCGACATCCTTTCTTTCATTACTAGACTTTGTTGCATTAAAGTCACCTCCTACACACCAATTGCCTCCCCAATTTTTGATAATGTTTCCTAGTTCTTCCAACAATTGTCTCTTGCCAGCTAGATCACAAGTTGAAGAGACATTGACAAAATAACAAGGAATGTTTTCTTCATCCCAAAATTCAAACACTCTGGTAAAACCAGATCCATTGAATACCTTCTCCTTTTTGAAAGATTTAGAACACCAAATGCATAATAGTTTGTTTGACATGCCCTTAATAGGTTTATTGGTCCAATCAAAATTATTAAAGCCCCATAACTCCCTACATAAAATTCTATTAATAGAAACTCATCTTTGTTTCCTATGTAAATAGTATATCCACCTTTCCCTTCAGCACTAACTTTCTAATTTCCTCTCTCTTCTCCCTACCTCTCAGATCTCTTATATTATATGACAAAAAAATCATTGAATGGTTGTATTTCCCTTACCATTCTTCTCATTCCTTGTAATCATCTTCTTCAAACATTGCTCTTTGTCTCTTTTCTCCATTAACTCAAGCTTTTTCACAATAGAGTCGTCATTAACCTTTGCTTCAACACCAAATCCTTTTGCAAAATTCCCAAATGCTTTGAATTGTTGGTGCCTCATCCCTTAATTTCACACAATTATATATTGCAGTTCATGATCCTACTGTCATTCAAAGAATTACCGACCACTTGTTTACTTGGATTTCAGAAGAAAATCGATTTTGCCTCAAATTTTATCATTGTTTAATGCCCTATCTTGGTGATTCTCTAATAAAGGCCCACATTCTTTCTCATAACCCAATTCTTGTCTGTAGCTATACATCTCCACTTCATTACCAACCAGAACTCTTCATTCCTTACACCCTGTCTCAACCACTTTGCTAATCTTTATATTTGACTTTATTTTTTGCTTTTCCATTGAGGTCACCTACTCGTGACAACTTGCCACCATTATTCCTTTCAAGAATTTCCATCATATTAGATGCTTTTATGCTCTAGAAATCATTCTTTTTTCCCTGATCTTTTGATTTCTTCTAGCTTGACCCTTTTGCTTCCATCACCGTGTTGTTTTCCATGTCATTTGCCACCTATATTTCTACCATCTTATCATCTTCTTCCTTCAAATCCTTCCATTGTACATTGCTTTTAGCTCCATTTTCCAGCAACCAATCTTTAGAATTTTCAATGGATACACTTCCATCATCATCACTACTTGCTGTGTATTCTGAAACACGATCTAATTTTATGTTGATCATACAATTTGATGCTTCCTCCTGAACCACTTTAATTAAATATATCCTCCCATTAATTTTAATTCTTAATACTTTTGCAACCACTTCTAAACTAGATGTTAAAATCATAAATCCTGCCATATCCTGCCTCTTTTTACAACTGGTATTATCATCAATCGTAACCCATTTCATCCATAAACTACTTAGAGCTTGGAAAAATTAGCATTCTATGCATAAGGTGGAACACCAAGGCATCTAATTCATACCAATGTCTTAGCAACCATCATTGAAGGAGACCATAGTTTAATTTCCTCAAACCATCTTTCTAACCATCTTTCTAACCAATCTTCAGCATTTTCCACTAGAACTTCAATTCCTCCTTTTCCTCAGAGCTGAGCAGAATTAATTTTCTTGCCATAGGTCTAATTATACATGCTAGGTATCCTTCCACAAGGAACCTATCTTGCAATGAGAGAATGCATGCAATGTTATGAACAATTCTAACATAACATCCATCAAGTCATTGCATCTCTTCATCTTTTATTTGAAACTCTAGACCACACCAATCTGTATTCTGCACCATTTTTCTCCATACCCACCTAATGATCTTCTTAGGTTTCATTTGAGCTATTAAAGCTTCCTACCAGTTATACTCACTTGTATTCCTTGATTTTTCACCACATCAGCATAGCTTCTCTGTGCCATTCCATCAGTGTTTCTCTTTTACCTGTTTACATTCCCAAAAATAATGTCCCTTCTTGCAGGTTTATCTTGATGTCCTTTCTTCTTCTTATCAAACCTTGGGATGTTAGTGTGTGGCTTCTGCTCCTCAAATAGGATATATTCCAACATCCTTCCCAATGCTGCAGCATTTTCAGCCTCTTGGAATCTCACAAGGCCAAATCTCCTATTGAACTTATCCCTTTTTTCTGGACAGTAGATTTCATGCACATGTCCATATTTCTTGAACATCTGCCATAGTTGTTCATAACCCCAATCTTCCAATCCAACTTGTTATCAATCTAAAAATGTTGACTTTGCTTCAGTCTCTTGATCTCCCTAAACCCTATGCAATCCAGCTTCAACGGCTCTCTCTCTCTAGCTCTCCCTCTAATCTCTCTACCTATCCCTCTCATCTAGGTGACACAATTGCACAAGTTGTCCCTTTCAATTCCACCTATATATATATATATTGTCTTATGAAGTATTATTTGATTTGATTAATATCTTATTTTTGAACAAATCAATATAATTCAATTATATTTGATGTATTATTATTATTATTAATTATTTTTTGATAATCTTTTTTTTATCAACAAAAATGATTTATTAGCAAGGTACAAGGGTACATTACATCCAACAATTATAATATATCAACAATAGTCCTCTAAATATGCAATACTAGTAGAAATCCATTTCCTGGTCTAAATAATGATTAGTGCACAGTCTAAAGGGTTATTTGTCCAGTCGTAAAAGGAAGAGGTAAACCCTTTAGCCCTTCCCTTTGGCCATAAAAAGGTTTTGATTAGGATATATCTCAAATGCCTCCTCCACTGAAGCCTCCTGAACCTTAAAAATAAGATTATTGTGTGCAATCCATAAATACCATGTTATAACAATAAACAAGGAGGATGGCACCTTCCTTGATCTAGTATGGCTCATTCCCAACACAATTTTCCTGTAAGCTTCCTAGACTATGTTTGGTAGCATGGCAAAATATCCCCACGACCTTAGGCATTTCATCCACACCTGGTAAGCAAGCTTGCAGCTAAGCATAATGTGCGTTACATCCTTTGCATCCTCTTTGCATCTTTCACATATGTTGTTGCCACTTCCCACTAGAATGCCTTTTCGCCTAGGTTCAATTTAGTTGGTAGCCTGTCCAAAAACAGCCTCCAAGCAAAGAAACAAATTCTTTCAGGCTGACGATTATTCCACATTGCTTTGCATAAATCATTGTCCAGCGCAATTTGATAGTAGATAGCATGGAAGGCCTTCTTAACAGCATACTCTCAGCTATCATCTTGTTTCCAACTTCTTTTATCCCTTATATCCTTTCTCATCCTAACACGTGCTAACTGTTCTAATAATAATCTCTAATCTTCCTTAGCCCTCCTTGACAAAGCCTTCTTCCAATCAATCTTCCACCTCTATGCCTCATCACACCACTCCTCCATCTCACCAATTTTTACATTGACATTCTTTGCCAAATTTTTTAATCTTGGAAACACCGTCCCAAGCTTTCTCCCTTCTAGCCACTCATCTTTCTAGAATTTGATTCTATTGCCCCCTCTAACCTCCCAGACAAAAGCACTTCCTACTATCTCTGATTTCACTGCCTTCATTCCCTGAGGTTACATTGTCTTCCCATATTTTTGATAATCTTCTCCTTCTAACATTACTTGCTCCCACACCTCCCTCTGTGTTATAATATTTTTCAAGTAGAACTTTTTTCCACAATCCTTCAGAATTATCCTCAAAACGAGCCCACCATTTCCCTAGCAAAGCCAAGTTACATTTCCTTAAATCCCTAATGCTTAAACTCACTTTTCGCCTTGTCTAAGCAAACCCAATCTCATTTCACCAAGTTAATCTTTCCCCCTCTCCATACATACTCCACAAGAAGTCTCTTTTAATTTTCTACGTAATTTTTAGCACACAAATAGGTAATTTAAATAATGATAAATAGTACAAAGGGAGAAAAGAAAGTATCGATTTGAGGAAAGTCAAGTGACCACCAAAGGACAGTGTTTAAGCTTTCCATCTGGTGAGACCTTTTATGAAGCTTTTCTATCAATAGTAACCACATGTTTCTTTTCCTTGAATCTTTCCTTATAGGCATACCCAAGTAGAGAAATGGAATTTCGCCTATTTTGCAGTTTAGGAAATTAGCCGCCCTTGATAGCCAGTTATTCTTTGTATTAAATGCATATAAGTTGTTCTTCTTGAGATTGACTCCCAGGCCCGATCCAATTCAAACCACCTTAAAATACCTTTTACAATCCAAATGTAATCCATTTTAGCCTTTGCCATGATCACTGTGTCATCCACAAATTGAAGATGTGAGATCTGAAGATTTCCTTTCCCCATTGAAATACCTTCGAGTAAGCCTTCATCAACTGCCCTATGAATTAAACAGTGTAAGCCTCGGGCTATTAGAAGAAATAGGAATGGGAAAAGAGGATTCCCTTGACATAGGCCTCGCTCCATTCTAAACTCATCTGTTGGCCTTCCATTCTTCAAGATAGAAACATAAGCCGAAGATAAACATTCTGCAATCTATTTCCTCCATTTCTCCCCAAAACTAAACTTCTCCAGCATACATTTCAAAAAAATTCCAATTCACAAAATCATAAGCTTTCTCAAAGTCCACTTTCAAAATAAAGTTATCAAGTTTTCTCCTTTTTATTACATCGACTATTTCATTTAAACACCAGAATGCCAACAACAATTTGTCTCTTTCCCACAAAAGCTGACTAATTCTCACTAATAATATTATCCATTACCCCTTTTAACCTATTAGCAAGAACCTTTGCCACAATGTTGTACTAAGTGCGTATAAGACTTATGGGCCTAAAGTCTTTTAGATCTAATGGACTTTCAGTTTTAGGAATCAACACAATGAAGCTTGAATTTAGACTCCTTACCAGTTTTCCGTTTGCATGAAAATCCTTCACAAACTGCATTATGTCCTCCTCCAAAATGTCCCATGCGAACTTGATGAACTTGAAGTTGAACCCATCTGGTCTTGAAGCTTTTTCACTATTGCACTCTTCCACTGCTTTCTTGACTTCCTCCAGTGAGAATTCTGCCTCCATTCTTAAGTTTTTCTTTGTAGAAATTTTCTTGAACTCTACATCCTCTACTATTGGCCTCCTCCATTTTACTTCCGAAAATTGTTTCTTGAAGTGTTCAGCAACAATCATCTTTACCCTTGCAAGATCCTCCATCCATGATCCATCTTTCCATAATCCTTGCATTGCATTTCTTGACCTTCTAGCATATCTATGAAAAAATCGAGTAGTTGTATCCTCTAGCCTCATCCACATAGCTCTAGATTTTTGTCTCCAAAGACCTTCCATCTTTCTCAATCCATCCCATAATTCACATGCACCTTCCTTTCTTAGCTGAATATCATCCTCCTCCAATTCAATCTCCTCTCCTTTTAGATCGACCAATAACATCTTCTCCTTAGCCTTTTCAATCTGCACATCAATGTTCCTGTATGCCTCCTTATTCCATATTTTTAGGAATCCCTTCAACAGTTTTAACTTTTCTTTGCATCTAAAACCACTCCATCCATCGATCTGGAACAATTCCTATTTCTCCTTAATGATATAAACCCAGGATTTTCTAACCATCCGTCTATAGATTATTTTCTGATATTCATATGATCTTATAATTATTCACAATGCAGGGACTAATAGTGATGAATGTCTAAGGTTGGTAAAGAGAATTTGCCATGGAGATCGTCAAGAAGTTGCAAGGCATGTTAAGCATAAAACATTTCCATCAATTACAGGCTTTAGTGAAACTATTCTTCACGTTGCAATCAAGGCCGAGGAGGTTGAGATCGCCAAAGAATTGATAGAGATGATGTCAATACCAGATTTGGAGAAAACAGATTGCAATGGTCATACAGCTCTCTCCTTTGTTGCATTTCAGGGAAGAATGTTCTTGGTAGAACCCTTAGTAAATAAGAATCCAAATTTGCTTAACATAGTAGACAAAGCAGGCAATATTCCACTTACTAGGGCGTGTGGTGTTGGCCTTAAGGAGATGACAGACTACCTCTACCTTAAAACCTCACCTGTTTTCTTGGATCCAGGAAAACAAAGCAATCATGGATTCCATCTCATTCGCTGCTGTATTGCTAACAAAATGTTCGGTAAGAATAATAATATTTATGCACCACTATTTTATTGTGTGTTAGTAGAAATATATTTAGGATCCAAGGGGAAAGGACTAACTTGTTTAGCTTTTCTTCTATGTATTGAAAAACTAGATATTTGTTTCGATCTACTCAAAAAACATCCAAGATTGGCTTATACCGTCAATACAGAGGGAGAGTCTCCCATTTTTATGTTGTCCCGTCAACCTTCTGCATTTTTTAGTGGGAGTAAACTTTCGCTTTGGCAACAATGTATTTATCACTGTAAGTAACATAGTCAGCATCAGTATACTTCAGCTATTTCTATATGACTAATTTTTAAATTTTGTTGTTTGGCTATTGATCCAATTAATTAACGTGCATACAATTTAATCTGCATCATTATGTATGTCTTGAAGGGTTAGAGGTAAAGTTACCCGCCACTGCCAATAGTGAAGTGCGAGTTCATGTTACTGATCAAGGCCATGATGAAAAGAACAGTAGAAAACTTGGTATATATTACTTTCTCAAATGGAGACATTAGTTATAATTACATTACTTGAATACAAATATCATTTCCTTGTTTCAGAGCAGATTATTGAACTTAATTATATAAGTGCATTTTAGATTCATTTTATGTAATTATAACAGGGGTTAGTTAACATCATTGCAGTATTTGATGGACTTCGTAGATTGGGTTTAAAGTTCCAAGTGTTCTTCGGTAATTTTCCCTCAACTACCGAAGCTGTTTTTTATTTTTATTTTTATTTTTATTTACATTTTTGGCTTCTTACAACGTTTTTTATATCAGATAATGAGTTATATAATATTAGATAAAACACAAATATATAAGTTCTTAATCACTAACATCCTCTTAGGGGACTTTTGCATTTCTACTTGCAAATCTTCTATTTACTTTTTATATATTTTGATTGATTATTGACTTAATATATATGTAGGAATAAAAAAAATTTACAATTTGAAGTTGAGACATCTCTATGCAGTTGAGGTCCTTCGCTGTATGTGTAAGCATGTATCAACTTTAGAATCAAATCATCAGCGTGATGATTTTGGAATAGGTGCTGCACTCTTTGAGCTACCAAGCAGGGAATAGAAGAATTTGTCACTGAGCTATTGAAAGCCAACCCATCATTTGGTTTTAAAATTAACCACGACACGACAGTAGATTCGCATTCATGGTTGCAGCCCAATATCGCCAAGAAAAAGTTTTCAACCTCATTTATGGCGTTAATCAAGCATGGAAGGCTGAAAATCTTAATAAATCAGATATAGATGGGAACAATATTTTACATTTGGCAGGGGGTTTGGCGCCTGACTTTGAACATGCTGGAATCTCTAGCCCAGCATTACAGATGCAAAGAGAACTACAATGGTTTAAGGTCATCTCGTTATTTCTCAGTTGCACCCACTAAAATTGCTTAACAGTATAATAATTCTTTTAATTTTACTTTTTATATATAAACGTGAAGTGAGATATTAGGCTACAACATCAAGTTCCTATATTATATGTTTTGTACGTTCTTTTTTAATTGTGTTTCAGAAATGAAACTTAAATTCATAAAAAATTATTAACATCTAGTTTTGTGAAATGGACGCAGGAGGTGGAAAAAATTGTTCCAGAATGGTTCAAAGAAGCTAAAAATGAAAATGGTGAAACCCCAAAGGATGTATTTACCAAGAGCCACAGGGAATTAGTGAAAGAGCGTGAGAAATGGATGAGGGACACATCAGGTTCTTTTATTATTGTCAGTATTCTCCTTGTTACCATCATGTTTGCTGTAGCCTTTACTGTTCCAGGCGGTAACAATCAGAATAATGGGTTACCCGCACTTTTAAGTGAAAAATTATTTATGGTATTTATCATAATTGAAGCAATATCCTTCTTTACTGCATCTACTTCAGGTCTAATGTTTTTGGGAATTCTAACATCGCGTCAAGCTGAAGAAGATTTTCATGTGTCCTTGCCTAAGAAGTTGATGATTGGCCTTTTCACTCTTTTTGTTTCTATAGCAACAATGATGGCTAGCTTTTGTGCTGCTCTTTTGATGGTGCTCCAAGTTCAGCGGTGGGCCTTAATTTTTGTACTTTCAATGGCTAGCATTCCAATTACGCTTTTTGTATGGTCCCAATTTCCCCTCTTAGTTGAAATTTTTGTTTCAACATATGCTTCGGGAATATTTAAGAAGAAAACGAAGCGTTGGCTGATCAGTTGAAGAGCAAGTTGCCTTTGTGACCTTGGTTAAGCAGTTTCCCTTCTATGTGAAATTAGTTCTATAGCTTGTTGTTTGGTACTTCGGTTAATTCTGTCAGAACTCTCATCAACTTCTGTGTTTTATTTAGTTGCTTTTTAAGATTTGTTACTTCTTATGAGACTGTGATCTTCATATATGTACATTCCCTTGTGTAAAACACTTACATATATGGTCATGTCTGATTTGGTTGCATTTTCAGATTTGGCGTGCTTTTTAATTTCCTAGCATACAAGATTGATGATGTCTTGAAATATATATGAAGATATGCACTGGCTGTGCCTTATATCAGAATCAACCCTCAAGTTAGATAGGCGGCGGCAGTTTCACATGTAGACGTTTATTATTTGATCATTATATTAACACAGGTTTCTCATTGCCTTTGAAGCAGATTCTATTCTTTGATTTTACAATGGTGTTGAACCGGTTGCTCTGGCCAAAAAGCATGGATGGTTATTGTCTTGAAATATGAATATATTTCAAATATCCTCCTCCCCTACAAGAGAAAAGGCGCCTATCGTTTCAATCATCTGTACCCATCCAATAGCCCATGTCTTACAAACTGTAAAGCATATTTTCATCACCAAACTACGAATTAAGGTCAAGTAAAATCTATGAATTCATGAAGCACTCTAAATGGCTAAAATGAGCTAGTTCCAGCAAAAAGTATACTAAATTTTACACATAAGCAAATCAGAAAACAGTTTTTTCCACAAAAAATTTTCATCACATCATGAACCTAATAAGAAATTGAGAGGGATTCAGATTAGGATAAAATGGAAATAGAAGAAACCTGCTTACTTGTTTACTTAATCGGAGATGATATTACTAGAGGAAATGTTAACAAATGCCGACAAAGAGTTGCTGGGAAGAAGATCTATAACGCCGACCAACTCTACGCACAAAAAAGCGCGGAAGCGCTTTCTACTACATTTCTAATTACATGGCCAACCATGGATGGCGACATCTGAATTAGAGATTACTTGTTCAAAAACAGGAATGAGAATTAGGGTTTTTAGAGGAAGACTGAATTCTGCAACTTCAACACCCGGACAGCTCGGATGATATCAACAGGGGAAAAGAAGGGGAGTTTGAATAAAAGCTAAGATGTTAGAGGTTACTTTGGAGGCGAGGGTGAGATTCGGAATCCTGAGCTGAGTTCGAGGTTCAGTGAATAAAGAAAGAGGTTTGGTTCTCTTGGGCTCGGGTTTGACTAGTTTGTAAAGGTTGGACTGGGTGGGCCGTTTAATGACGGTGGCTATCCAGGCCAGTCAAATTTTTAGCAAGCAAACACAAGCATCTTTTTTTGGTATTAACCTCTGTCCGGTAACCACTTTGGGTCCCGACTAATCTGGAATCGAGCCGCGTCGGACCCCATTAGGGGGAAGCTCTCCCGGCGCCTGTTTCTCCATTCACAAGACTCGAACTCGAGACCTTGCTTAAGGGGAACCGAGCTCCTTCCACTCGGCCCAACAGATCGTTGGTCAAACACAAGCATCTTGCTTAGTCCAGTTAGTCACTCGTTTTGTCAAGGTTAAATCTTAATTTAAATGAGAAAAAGTATAAATAAAGATATGAATTTTATATTTTTTATTTAATTATGTTAAATTTATTAATTTTTAAATAAAAATATTAATTTTTAATT
>BPVZ01000080.1:784701-799588 GCA_020521535.1 Rubroshorea leprosula
GATTTCCAGTTTCCCTTGGTCTCACCCTCACTAAACTCTTTCCTCACGCACACAAATCTCACAATAAAACTCCCAGCAACACAAAAACCCACCTCTTGCAATTTTATTTTTCCATTTTTTTTTTATCGTTTTTATTGTTTTTCTCTTTAGAACTATAAGCTCCAGGCAATGCATAAGTCTCATACATTATATATAGTTTAGCCTCGACTACTCACAAGAACGCTAGATCATATAATCAGTCTCTTCCATAGTAAGTAAATGAAGTTGTATTCTTAGACTATATCTTCTATTTTATTTATGTCTTTATGACATTTCATTTCGATTTCTGTACAAAGAGTATATACAGTGGGTTGACCTCCAAACAAGTAGGTCTCCACAATAGTGAATTACTGATTGACCAATGGATGTATGGCAACTAATTAGGATCTATACGTAAATTCTTCTATGAAGATTAATTCTTTACGTTTTAAAGCTCTATATTCTCTCTTATCATGAATTCTTTGCATTAATCATGATTTTCTTTTTTTTTTTTGTTTGAGTATCCATTTAATATGAGTGTGGTTTTAAAATTTTTAATTTAAAACTCAAGTTCATAGGACAAGTTTAACAAATAATTAATGTTTTCAATTTTGAGTATTATATGAGAAAATATACTTAATAGGTTTACAACCAAAAAATAAATCAAAATTTAAAAAAGGAAAAAAAAAAACTAAAAATTATATTGCAACCATAAATGAACCTTTAATAATTGTGCCAACCAAAACGGTAACTTAAAAGGAAGGTGTATGCAAAGAAAGATTTTTTTTTTTTTTTAGATCTTTGATTGCCTAATGGGAAGCAACTTCTTTAATTCTATAACTCACCTTACTTGCATATCATGTCACTCAAAGTTAGAATTTTTTGTTTTACAATAAGTTACTATTAAATTATTTAGATAATTGACTATATTCAAAGAAATTTATTCTTTGAAGGTAGAATTATTTATTATATATGCTGTATGCCAGGGCATTTTGCTTGGTGTCGATAAAAAAAGGTTGCCTTGATTGAGTTTTGGATCATTAATTTATTATATAGCCGGAGGGATGTTAATTAGAATATGATGATCTAATTAAGATTATACTTTTTATGGTTTTATTTGATAGATTTGAAATGGAGACAATAAGCTGCAGCGACTCAAGTACTGCAATCGCACCTTTTCTTCTTGAAAAAGATAAAAACAATTATGAAGATTGGAAAGTTTATGTTAAAAACTATTTATTGGCTCAAGATCTTTGGGATATTGTTGAATATGGGAATACTCAGGAGGGGAATTGGAGGAAAAAAAATGCTGCAGCTCTACATGCAATTCTCTCTACCTGTTCACAAGATATTTTTAGTCAAATAAAGGACAGCTCGGCCAAGGATGCCTGGAATCATATAGCCAAAATGCATGAAGAGTGGCAACATCCTGACGAGGAAGCAGAAACAGGGGTGGAGGGGTTGGTAAGAGGTAATAATAAAAATAAAGTAACAATGTTGATTTGAAGGGATTACTAATCAATCGGTGTTTGATGAGGTATCTATAATTCAATTGATATCTCTTAATTAATTCACATGCAGGGGAAGAAGTTGATCAAACAATGCATGAAGGGCGACCAAAATCCAAAGCAAAAACAGAAACCAGCGTGGAAGGATTGGGTAGAGGTAATACTGATTTGAAGAGAATCAATCCGATCGAACCCAACTCTATATATATATACTGTCTTATGAAGTATTATTTGATTTGATTAATGTCCTAATTATTAAAAGATCATTATAATTCAATTATATTTTTTTATTGAAAGGCAAAAAAAAAAAATTATATTTTTGAGTATAAGTGATACTCAAACCCATTTACATCAAAAAAGCATACAAAATATCTGACTCAAACGTTGCCTTGCCAATTGATGGCATATTGTATGGTCCCTTAGGAGATTTTACAACCATTGGGATTTAGAATCCAATCCGAAAAAGTAAAACTTCCTCCTTTCCCTATATTTTTTATCCACAAAAAAGACCTCACTTGTTTTTTATCAAACATCCGATCCACATTAATTCAATTATATTTGATGTATTATTATTATTGTTGATAATGATTTTGATATCTTAATTATTCGCAATGCAGGAGTTAATAGTGAAGAATTTGTAAAGTTGGTAAAGAGACTTTACCATGGAGATCAGAAAGTTGCAAGGCATGTTTTGGACAAGCATCCAACATTTCCATCAATTACAGGCTTTGGTGAAACTGCTCTTCACGTTACAATCAAGGCCGAGAAAGATGAGATTGCCAAGCAATTGATAGAGATGATGTCAAAGCAAGATCTGGAGAAAAAGGATTGCAATGGTCACACGTCTCTCTCCTATGTTGCATTTCAGGGAAGAACAAACTTGGCAAAGATCTTAGTCCCAAAGAACCGAGATTTACTTACCATTGTAGACAATGCAGGCAATATCCCACTTACGAGGGCATGTGGTGTTGGCCATAAGGAGATGACAGACTACCTCTACAATGAAACCCCTAGTTATTTCTTGGAACCAGGAAAACAGGACAATCATGGATTCCATCTCGTGCGTTGCTGTATTGCTAACAAAATGTTCGGTAAGAATACTAAAATTTTAATTTTACATACTACTTTTGGTAAGATTTAGTTATTTCAGTTTCGAATTTTAGATGAAATTTAACTAAATAATTTTAAATAATAAACGAATAATAATAAACGAATAACAATAAAATTTTTTTTATATACGTCTTTTTTAGTATTTTCACTTGGATCAAAAAAATTTTTCAGTTATTATTTATTTACTATATAAAATCATCAAGTTATATTATATAAAGTTGAGGCATTAGCACAACTAAAAAGACAAGGAGTACTATTTTATTGTGTCCTAGTAAGAATCCAAGGGGAGAGTTCGTTATAACTTGTTTAGCATTTCTCCTACTTATTAAAAATCTAGATATTTGTTTCGACCTACTCAAAAGATATCCAAGTTTGGCTGTTGGCGTCCATACACAAGGAGAGTCTCCTATTTTTATGTTGTCGCGTCAACCTTCTGCATTTTTAAGTGGGACTAAGCTTTCAATTTGGCAGCGATTGATTTATCACTGTAAGTAACATAGTTAGCATCAATATACTCCCATTTTTATACATGACTAATTTTTAAATTTCGTTGTTTGGCTTTTGATCAAATGAATGTGCAATCCATTTAATCAGCACTATTATGTATGTCTTGAAGGGTTAGAGGCCAAGTTACCCCCCACTGCCAATCGTGAAGTACGACTTGTTGTTACCGACCAAGGCCACGACGAAAAGAACATTAGAAAACGAGGTATATATTAATTTCTCAAATGGAGACATTAGTTATAGTTACATTACTCTCGAATAGAACTATCATATTTCCATGTTTGAAGGCAGAAAACTGAACTTATATAAGTGCATTTCATGTTTATTTATGTAATTATAACGGGTTAATTAACATTATTGCAGTATTTAACGGATTTCATGGATTGGGTTTAAAGGTTCAAGAGTTCTTTGGTAACTTCTCATCAATTTTTTTTTACAGTTTTAGCTTTTTTAATATATAGATATATATATATATATATATATCAGATAATAAAATTATATAATATTAGATAAAATATAGAGATTCAGTTTTTAATTCATTGACGTTTGCATTTCTACTTGTAAATCTTCACTATTATACTTTTTATATATTTGATTGATTATTGACTTGATATACATGTACAGGAATCAAAACAATTTATGATTTGAAATTGAAGCATCTCTATGCACTTAAAGTTCTTCGCTGTATGTGTAAACACGTATCAGCTTTGGAATTGAATCATCAACGTGATGATTTTGGAGTGGGTGCTGCACTCTTTGAAGCTACCAAGCAGGGAATAGTTGAATTTGTCACTGAGCTATGGAAAGCCAACCCATCATTTGGTTTCAAAACTAATCATGATAATAGACTGGCATTCATGGTTGCAGTCCAATACCGTCAAGAAAAAGTTTTCAACCTCATTTATGGCGTTAATCAGGCATGGAAGGCTGAAAATCTTAATAAATCAGATTCTGATGGGAACAATATTTTACATGTGGCAGGGGGGTTGGCTCCTGACTTCGAACGTGTTGGAATCTCCAGTCCAGCATTACAGATGCAAAGAGAACTACAATGGTTTAAGGTCATTTCGTCGTCTCTCACTTGCTCCCTGTAAAATTCTTTAATAGTATAATAATTCTTTTAAGTTTCCTTTTATATCTAAGTGAAGTGAGATATTTGACTACAATATCAAGTTTATATCAGATGCTATGTACGTAATTCTTTTTTATTTTGTTCTAGAAATGAAACTTAAATTCATAAGAAAAATATGAACATCTAATTTTGTGAAATGGATACAGGAGGTGGAAAAAATTGTTCCAGAATGGTGCAAAGAAGCTAAAAATGATAATGGTGAAACCCCCAAGGATGTATTTACCAAGAGCCACAAAGAATTAGTGAAAGAGGGGGCGAAATGGATGAGGGACACATCAAGTTCTTTTATTATTGTCAGTATTCTCCTTGTTACCATCATGTTTGCGGTAGCCTTTACTGTTCCAGGCGGCAACAATCAGGAAACAGGGTTACCCGTACTCTTGGGTGAAAAATTATTTATGGTATTTATAATAACCGAAGCAATATCCTTCTTTACTGCATCCACTTCAGGTTTAATGTTTTTGGGAATTCTAACGTCGCGCCAAGCTGAAGAAGATTTTCATGTGTCCTTACCCAAGAAGTTGATGATTGGCCTTTTCACCCTCTTTGTTTCTATTGCAACAATGATGGCTAGCTTTTGTGCTGCTCTTTTGATTGTGCTAGAAGTTCAACGGTGGGCAGTGATTCTCGTACTTTCAATGGCTAGCATTCCAGTTACGCTTTTTGTATGGTCGCAATTTCCCCTCCTTGTTGAAATTTCTGTTTCAACATATGCTTTGGGAATCTTTAAGAAGAAAATGAACCGTTGGCTGATCAGTTGAAGGGCAAGTTGATCCATCTTTTGTGACCTTGGTTAAGCAGTTCCTCTCTTGGTGAAATTAATTCTATAGCTTATTGTTTTGGTACTTCGTTTAGTTCTGCCAGAACTCTCATTAATTTCTGTGTTTTATTTAGTTGTTTTTTAAGATATGTTGCTTTTGATGAGACTGTGATGTGATCTTAATACATGTACATTCCCTTGTGTAAAACATTCTATATATATGGTCATGTCTGGTTTGGTTGCATTTTCAGATTTCTTGTGCTTTTTAATTTCCTAGCATACAAGATTGATGATGTCTTGAAATATATATGAAGATATGTACTGGCTGTGCCTCATATCAGTATCAAACCTCAAGTTAGATAGGGGGCGTCAGTTTCACATGTAAACGTTTATTACTTGATTATTAATATTAACACAGATTTCTCATTGCCTTTGAAGCAGATTCTATTCTTTGATTTTACAATGGTGTTGAACCGGTTGCTCTGGCCAGAAAGCATGGATGGTTATAGTCTTGAAATATGAATATATTTCAAATATCTTCCTCCCCTACAAGAGAAAAGGCGCCTATTGTTTCAATCCCCTGTAGGCCTGTACCCAACCAATAGCCGACGTCTTAACAAACTGTAAAGCATATTTTCATCACCAAACTACGAATTAAGGTCAAGTAAAATCTATGAACTCATGAAGCACTCTAAATGGCTAAAATGAGCTAGTTCCAGCAAAAAGTAAACAAAATTTTACACATAAGCAAATCAGAAAACAGTTTTTTCCACAAAAAATTTTCATCACATCATGAACCTAATAAGAAATTGAGAGGGATTCAGATTAGGATAAAATGGAAATAGAAGAAACCTGCTTACTTGTTTACTTAATCGGAGATGATATTACTAGAGGAAATGTTAACAAATGCCGACAAAGAGTTGCTGGGAAGAAGATCTATAACGGCGACCAACTCTACCCACAAAAAAGCGCGGAGAGCGCTTTCTACTACATATCTAATTACATGGCCAACCATGGATGGCGACATCTGAATTAGAGATTACTTGTTGAAAAACAGGAATGAGAATTAGGGTTTTTAGAGGAAGACTGAATTCTCCAACTTCAACACCCAGAGAGCTCGGATGATATCAACAGGGGAAAAGAAGGGGAGTTTGAATAAAAGCTAAGATGTTGAGGTTAATTTGGAGACGAGGGTGAGATTCGGAATCCTGAGCTGAGTTCGAGGTTCAGTGAATAAAGAGAGAGGTTTGGTTCTCTTGGGGTCGGGTTTGACTAGTTTGTAAAGGTTGGACTGGGTGGGCCGTTTAATGACGGTGGTTATCCAGCCCAGTCAATTTTTTAGCAAGCAAACACAAGCATCCTGCTTAGTCCAGTTAGTCACTCGTTTTGTCAAGGTTAAATCTTAATTTAAATGAGAAAAAGTATAAATACAGATATTAATTTTATATTTTTTATTTAAATATGTTAAATTTATTAGTTTTTACATAAAAATATTAATTTTTTATTTTTTATTTAAAAATATTAAATTTTAATATTTCCTATTTAAAAATATTAATTTTTAATTCTTTAATATAAAGATTAATTGAATGGTAATATTGACATAACAAACGTATTTTTTTAAAAAGACTAACATTTTTAAATAAATTAAGTTGAAAGTTGACATTTTTTAATAGAAAAAAATTAAAAATTAAGATTCTTAATTAGAAATTAATAAAGTTAATATCTTTAAATAGAGAAAAATATAAAGTTAACATTTTTATTTGCATATTTTTTTAATTTTAGTCCCCAAACTTTTAATTTTGAATATTGTAGGTTTTGGGTTTGGTTGGGCACTTGATCCTGAAAGTGAGGATTTGTTTAGTAAATCATATTGTATTGGTTTTTTTAGAGTACTTTGGTTACTAGACTAGCATTAAGACTTTGATTATATATATGATACCATGATGTATTTAGATATTTTTTTTCAATAAAAATAATTATAGAATTCTTGATAAATGATATAGATTTCTTGATAATTAAAATTTTTTAAAAAGCGAGAAATAATGCTTTTTTAAAGATAGTGTTCTTTTCATTTTTAATGGAAAGCTAAGGTAATTGTTATTATCAATTTTTAT
Source organism: Rubroshorea leprosula (assembly GCA_020521535.1). Lineage (NCBI taxonomy): Eukaryota > Viridiplantae > Streptophyta > Magnoliopsida > Malvales > Dipterocarpaceae > Rubroshorea > Rubroshorea leprosula. The sequence continues at coordinate 791,848 of BPVZ01000080.1, forward strand.
TTTTATTCTCTTGTTTATAAAACTATTTTAATATTAAAATATAAATATTTATTTATTTATTAGTATAAAATTATTAATTACTAATAGTTATATTTTATAAATAAAAAATTTTATTTGCAATAATCAATTTTAACATAAGTAAATTAAAAAAATTAAAACTCTATAAAAATATCAAAAAAAGAGAAACAATGGTTTTTTAAAGAAAATGTCCTTTTTAGTCATTTCAATATTAAAAGATCTCTTACAAAAAAATTTATCAAACAACTTTTCACTCTACAAGTACTTTCATAAAATATTTTATCAAATACTTTCAGTTTCTCAAAAACAGCACTTTTATAACAAATTCTTTCCAACAGGACTTTCATCAAAAGCACCAATCACAACAAACAGACTCTAAGGCTCTCTCTTCTACTCTTATCCGATCTCAAAGGTCCAATTTGAGTGTCTTTTGCTCTCCCATTCAAATTGCAGGGGCATGATAATGTATATAATACACGTGTACATAGTATAGGGTTAGAAGTGTTAATATACTTCTATACGTCTTGTATATATACCTTGATTATAATCTAATGAAGCAATAATTCAGCCTCAATAATTCTTTACTCCCTAAGCCAAACAAAAATAATTTAGCCACCTCCCTCACAGTGTTCGACAACACCCCCTCCATACCCCACCACTTCAATACCTTCATCCACACCAGCCATGCTTCTCCATACATACAAAATAAATGGTTGCTCTCCTCCATCACAAACCACACAAGCAACTCCTCCCCTTGCAAAATCACCCCCCTTCTTTGTAAATTACTTTTTGTGGCAAGCCTATTTAAGCAGAATCTCCAACCAAAAAACCTTACTTCTGAAATTGGGCTTAAATAAGCTTATCGGACCAGAACATAATGAATTTCAAAATTCATGCATGCTAGGCTGAGGAGAACCCGGAATCTGGGGTCATGTATGTCATACGCTAGTTAAATAATTTGATGTGGTGTTTTGGGAAATCGGAGAGAATAATACCATCACTGGAGATGTTAAGGCACCAGAAAATTTACGATCTTTCATCCAAGGAGGATGCAAAACAATCCTCAATAAATGTTAAGAGTACTCCACCTAAAACCCTTTTACTTTTTGTTTTTTTTGAAATTCCTCTCAAGGCTAAATACTCTTGGGTGACCAATAGCGAATTAGTACTGTGAGGGAAGGGTGAAAAGAACCCCCGTCGGGGAGTGAAATAGAACATGAAACCGTAAGCTCCCAAGCTGTAGGAGGAGCCAGGGCTCTAACTACGTGCTTGTTGAAGAATGAGCCGGCCACTCATAGGCAGTGGCTTGGTTAAGGGAACCCACCAGAGCCGTAGAGAAAGCGAGTCTTCATAAGGCAATTGTCACTGCTTGTGGACCATAAGCTGGGTGACCTATCCATGACCAAGATGAAGCTTGGGTGAAACAAAGTCTTCGGACCTTTAAAAGTGAAATACCTCTAGAGTGAATAATACCAAATTTGGAGCTGATTTTGTTCTTTGATTATTAAGTAGTCAAGTATAGAGCTCTCAGGGAAAAATAAATAGAATCTAGCTTTCCACTTTTCTTTCTCTTTTTCTTTTTTTTTTTTTTTTTTTTTTAACGTGTGTTGCGGATAACTTAAATTCATCTGGTCATTTTCATCTCTCAAATAATTTAAATTTGTGTGATCATTTTGGGCCCTCGAATAATTTAAATTTGTACGGCCATTCGTTTCTTTTAGTATTTGCTAAGCAAGGAACAAATGATCACCTGCTCTCTTTATAAATACAGCAGTAATTTAAGCCTGAACGGTATAGTTTATAGACAAACTCACAAGAACGCTAGCTAACCATCCCCCTCACCCATTGCTGGATGCTGTTCTCTCACCCCTTCGGTTGATGCTGCTCTCTCTAATCATCCCTCCATAAAATTTTCATCTCACTCACATATTCTTCATCAGGTAATTATGCCAATTGCCTAGTTAATTTCCTATTATTATTATTATTATTATTAATTTTCACCAGAAATTGAGATTTATCATTTATTATAACTAGGGAGTTGAGGGGGTATTTCAACTTGTATAGACACAAAATTCTTATTCTTACAAGTGGCATTCCGACACCAACACAAAAACTAGCTTAAGACAGAACATAACCATCCCTGGCCCCATAAATCGACGGCCCTGACCGCTAGCTAGTTTTCTATTCTTTTGCACTTTATTCTTTGAATGATTTATTAAGGCTTTATGGCTGGGCATTTTACTTGATATTCATCAAAAAGTTTGCTTGCATAATCGAGTCTTGGATCATTTATATACAGCTGGAAGGAAATGTTAGATCTTATGATCTAATTAAGATTTTATTTTTTATGGTTTAATTTAGCAGATTTGAAATGACCATGAGCTCCATCAACTCAAGGACTACATTAATTGTTCCTTTTCTTCTTGAAAAGGATAAAAAAAATTATGAAAATTGGAAATTTTACATTAAAAATTATTTACTGGCTCAAGATCTTTGGGACATTGTTGAATATGGGAATATTCTGGAGGGAAATTGGAGGAAAAAGAATGCTGCAGCTCTACATGCAATTCTTTGTAGCTGTTCACTAGATATTTCTAGTCAAATAAAGGACACGTCGGCCAAGGATGCCTGGAAGTATTTAGCTAAAATGCCAGAAGAGCGGGAACCGGAAGAGGGGGAACCCCAAGAGAGGTCGAGCGGAGGTAATATCTATAGATTTGAAGAGAATCCCAACTATACTGTCTTCTAACGTATCAGTAATTGATTATACTTTGATATATATATATATATTTAATTCATATTGATATCTTAAATATTTGCATGCAGGAGAAGAAATTAATAGACCTTACTGGCTAAAGTTGACAAAGAAAATTTACAAAGGAGATTGGCAAGATGTAAGAGAGTTTATTTTTGACAAGGGTCGAATTACATTTCCACAAATTACAGGATTTGAGGAAACTGCTCTTCACGTTGCAATCAAGGCCGAGCAAGATAAGATTGTCAAGGAATTGATAGAGATGATGTCAATACCAGAACTGGAGAAAATGGATTGCAATGGTCACACGGCTCTCTCCTTAGTTGCATTTGAGGGAAGAAAAGAATGGGCAGAATTATTAGTTCAAAAGAACCAAGGTTTGCTTACCATTGCAGACAAAGTAGGCAATATTCCGCTTACTAGAGCAGCTAATTATGGCCGCGAGGAGATGACACACTACCTCTACGATGAAACTCTTAACTACATCCAAACCTCTCGTCATGACAATATCTTGCAACCAGGAAAAGAAGGCAATCATGGATTCCATCTCCTGCGCTCTTGTATTGCTAACAAAATGTTCGGTAAGAATAATAAAATTTTTACGTCAACTATTTTATTATGTGTTGGTGGAATTTAGGAGTAACTTCTTTAGCTTTTCTTCTACATTTTGAAAAACTAGATATTTGTTGGCATCTACTTAGAAGATATCCAAGTTTGGCTGTTGGCCTTGATACGCAGGGAGTGTCTCCAATTTTAATGTTGTCCAGTCAACCTTCTGCATTTTATAGTGGAACCAGGACTGAGCTTTCATGTTGGGAACGATGGATTTATCACAACCGTAAGTGTTCTGTTTTTGGTTTTTTTTTTTTTTTTATCAATAAAGAAAAAAAATTTATTATTGAGGTACAAGAAGTATCCCAGCCCATTTCATGTTTTCAAGAATCTGAGAAAATATATAATGCAGTATAATTGTAAGAAACATACTCAATATCAATATTAATTCCTAGTTCTATAGACTCTAATTAATTTTTAAATTTTGTGTTTGGCTATTGATCCAATTAATGTATTGAAGTCGTAAAGGTAGAATTACCAACGACATCCACCACTCCCACCGGAGACGTACAACTTGATGTTTTTGACCAAAGTCACGACGAAAGGAACATTAGAAAACAAGGTATATACCATATATTAACTTCTCAAATGAAGATACAAATATCATTTCCTTGTTTGAGAGCAGAAAATTGAACTTATTTTATGTGCACTTCAGATTAATTTTATGTAATTATAACAGTTTAATTATCATTATTGCAGTATCCATATTTGTTGGATTTCATAGATTGGGTTTAAAGGTCTATGAGCTCACCGGTGACTTCCCCAACCTCAACTACTGGACCTTTCCTTTTTTTTTTTTCTTTTTTTTTTTTCCTTAAAATTTTAGCATTTCTACTTGTAAATCTTCTATTCCACTTATTTTTATTATGTAGGAATCAAAAAAATTTGCGATTTGAAGTTGAGACATCACCTTGCAAATGAGGTTCTTCTCAGTATGTGTAAGTATGTATCAGCTTTAGAATTGAATCATGAGCGTGATGATTTTGGAGTGGGTGCTGCACTCTTTGAAGCTACCAAGCACGGAGTGGAAGAATTTGTCACTGAACTATGCAAAGCCAACCCATCATTTGGTTTCAAAACTAATATTGATGGAAGACTCTTTTTCATGGTCGCAGTCCAACATCGTCAAGAAAAAGTTTTCAACCTCATTTATGGCGTTAATCAGGCATGGAATGCTGGACATATCAACAAAAAAGATATAGATGGCAACAATATTCTACATATTGCAGGGGGGTTGGCTCCTGATTTTGAACGTGCTGGAATCTCTAGTAGCCCAGCATTACAGATACAGAGAGAATTACAGTGGTTTAAGGTCATCATCTCTCAGTTGCTCCCTCAACTATGATGATTCTTTTAATTTTCTTTTATATATAAGTGAGATTTGCTACAAGATCAAAAGTTTGTATTATATAATATGTGCTTTTTAAAAAAAAATTATTCTAGGAATGAAACTTAATTCATAAAAAATGTTAACATCTAGTTAATTTTGTGAAATGGATGCAGGCGGTGGAAAGCATTGTTCCAGAATGGTGCAAGGAAGCTAAAAATAATAATGATCAAACCCCTAAGGATGTATTTACCAAGAGCCACAAGGAATTAGTGAAAGAGGGGCAGAAATGGATGGCAGACACAGCAAGTTCTTTTATTATTCTCAGTATTCTCCTTGTTACTGTCACGTTTGCTGTTTCTTTTACTGTCCCAGGAGGCAACAATCAGACTACTGGGTTACCCATACTCTCAGGCAAAAAATTATTTAAGATATTTATAATAACCGATGCAATATCCTTCTTTTCTGCATCTACTTCAGGTTTAACGTTTTTGGGAATCCTAACGTCCCGCAAAGATGAAGAAGATTTTTATGTGTCCTTACCCCGAATGTTGATGATCGGCCTTATCACTCTTTTTGTTTCTATTGCAACAATAATGGCCGGCTTTTGTGCTGCTCTTTTGATTACGCTACAAGTTCACTTGTGGGAGCAAATTATCATAATTTTGGGCTCTATTATTCCAATTGTGGTTTTTGGATGGTTGCAGTTTCCCCTTATTTGTGAAATTATTGTCTCAACACATTGGGGAATCTTTAACAGGAAAATGAAGCCTTGGCTGGTCAATTCACAAGAACATTGATTTATCTTTTGTGACAGTTTCCCCTCTAGGTTGAAATTCTATAGCTTGTTTGGCTAATCAGTTGTGTTGGGACTCCCAATTTTTATATTTTATTTTGCTGTATTTTAACATTTCTTGATTTTTATGAGACTGATCTGAATATATGTACCCTTTCCTATATATTGTCATGTTTGGTTGCATTGTCAGATTTTTAAGCCGATTCTCTATTCCTTGATTTTTCATTGGTGTTGAACAGGCTGCTGTGGCTGGCTTCATAAATGTTTTTCTATCAATTTAAGGGGTGTTTGTTTCAAACCTTTTGCAAAATTTGCAAATAGCTATAAACTACTGGCTCTAATCAAATAAATTAAATATTTTAAATTATAAACAACAACAATTATTAGTCGTCGGATATCTTAATTATCAACTATCAGTTGTACTTAAACAGTTAATCCAAACAATCCCTTAAATGTCATTGGCAGTTCTTGACATTTTGGAAAGCTAACAATTAGATATCTACCGTCAAAAACTAACAATTGAGTCCCTACAATTCATGTGTTTTACCAAGGGAGGACTAAATGGCCATGATTCGTGGTTTATTCATCTTAGCATTTTTATTGTCACCCCACATCTCGCATGGAGTTGAGGCGAATGGTCACAAATATAGTTATATATTAGCTATTTGTAATCTCCCCTTTAAAATGGGGTATGGGATCCTAATTTTGAGTCGTGTGCATATATATATATATATATATATGAGTAAGGTTAATTGAGAGATAAGAAATGGGTTGTCTCTCATTATGCTACTCAAACTAAAATATAAATAAATAAATAAATTATGTATGATTAATTAAGGAATTTTTATTCCTCACCTCCCCATGATATAGGTATTCATTAATCATATCTTAATTTAATTTAATAGAAATAATGGTAAAAAATACATATTTCCAATTCTTAAAAAAGTTTATCAATTTAACCTTATTTTATAGTGTAATTAGGGAATAATTATTATTTCCAACCAAACAAATGAGGTAGTTTTTTGGTTCATGCAAGGGAATTTTCTTTTATACATATTAAGAGTTAAATGCTTGGTATTACAAGAATTCAAATTCTTGACTTTAACTCCAAATCAATTTTTTTTATATTAATGGGTCCAACTAAGTCAATCTCTTGTTGGTAGGAGGGAATAATGCTGCAAAGAGTATGGTGCCAAAAAATCCAGGACCCTTAACAGTGAACAACGATCTCTATAGTGAATAATTCCACAATTACTATACAATGCCCGAAAATTTACTTTGAAGCTGATTCTATTCTTTGATTTTTAAGTAGTTTATGAGAGTTCTCAATCAGAGCAAAACAAACATAATCTAAGTATCGCTTCTTTTTTTCTTTTTCTCTTTTTAAGTGTGCTGCGAATGACTTGGTGCAATATATATCATGTCTTTGGAAGAATGTCTTTTGTGCTAGTCATGTGGCATGTTGAAAGGTTGAATAAGGGAATTCAAGATGATTGTCATCATATGAGAGTATTTGTTTTAACTTTACTAATTTTAATCGGACGGATTATAAGGTTAATTGGATTATATTAATTACCAGCTGTTTTTACCAACAACTCATTGGTTCAAGTGAAAGGAGTTTGGTTTTTCTAAATAAGATTTCGAGTTTGAGTTTTGTTAATGAAAAAAAAAAACGTTGGGAGAGCTTCCTTCCTAATGGAATTCAACGCGGTTCAATTTCGAATTAGTTGGACCCAATATAGTTATTGGATACCGAGAGATTAATAAAAAAAAAAAAAACTACCAGCTGTTTTTTTTTTTTTTTTGAATGATGACATATCAACTTCTTTTTGTTTTTCCTTTGTCAGTAAAATTAAATTTATTATTAATTTGGAGTGTAAAGTTACTCTTACTCTTAGACAAATGTACCTCCCAATTCCCAAATTACCATATATCAATGGAAAACATAAATAAAAGACCAATGTGCTTTCCAGATTACTATATCAGTAAAAGACATGAATAAAAACGAAATGGCATAGACATAAATAAAATAAGTTATCAACTGTATACAGTTAATTTAAATACCCTGTAACTTAGTGTAAATTTGGTGCAACAAGTAGGTATGAATATGGTATGAATATGAACCAAGCTGTTGATTACAAGAATCAAACTACAAAGGGTATCTCCGCACAAATCTAACCGAGTTAATGGGATTCCTTCATTATATGGTTGCTTTGAATAAATTCTTCCTTTT
>BPVZ01000080.1:799688-815825 GCA_020521535.1 Rubroshorea leprosula
TGTGCTGGCGAGGAACAAATGAACACCTGCATTCTCTATAAATACAACAACAGAATAAGCCTATAGATTATAGTTTAGACAATCAACTCACAAGGACACTAGGTCATCTCATCCATCTCTTCCAGTGTAAGTAAATAAAGCTGTAATCTTGACTATATTTTTTTTATTTATGTTTTTATGCCATATCATAATGATTTCTGTAAAAGAAGTATATACGTTTGGTTGACCTCTGAACAAGTGGTTCTCCTCAATAATGAACCATTAATTAATCCCGAACGTAAGGCATGATTAGCTTCTACGAAAATGATTTCTTTACATTTTAATGATCTATATTATCTCTTATTATGGATTCTTTGCATTGATCATGAATTTTTAGAAATTAATTGATATATCCTTCAATTTAATATATTTATTAAAAAATTATTTTTTTATCTAAAATTAATTATAAGTAAATTTAAAAATATAGCTATATATACAAAATGCACAAACTAATTAAATCGATTATACTTTTATTATATTTTAATAGTTAAACTAATTTAGCATCAAAAGATGTATCAAACCAAAATGTATACCAATAATTTTCCTGAATTTTTGATATTTTCTTGAGTTTATATATTTAGTCGTTTTGTCATTTTGAAAAATTTAGAAAGCCTACATTAGAACAAACAAGTTTAATTAACTAATTAAGTTTTTTCTTTTGGGTATTAATTCTAAAAATTTTCACTTAATAAATTTTTTTTTTAATTTTTAATTTTTTTTTTGAACAAAGACAATTTGGGGTAGGGGGATGACGAATTATAGCATAGCAGTGTCATGACTCGAAACCTTGGTTATTATTCAAACCTTGATTATTATTAAGGCAATGAGTACACCTAACAACTAACTTATGAGACATGATGTTAATTTTTAATTTTTAATTTTTAATTTAATTAGCTTCTAATCTTTAATTTTGATAGTTCACATTTTGACAACCAAAATTATTATTTGTAAATTATAGTTGCAATCTAAAGCGTGTCAACCAAAAGTGTAACATGAAGTTGAGAAGGAGTAGTATTTAAAGAAAGTTATTCTTTGAATTATTTATTGTGACTTTTATGCCTGGCATTTTACTTGCTCTTCATCAAATTAAAAAAGTTTCCTGCATGATCGAATCTAGGATCATTTATAGTATGTAGATGCAGAAAGATGTTAGAATATGATCTAATATGATTATACTTTTAATGGGTTAATTTGACAGATTTGAAATGGCAATAAGTTGCACCGACTCAAGTACTGCAATTACTCCTTTTCTTCTTGAAATAGATAGAAAAAATTATGAAGATTGGAAATTTTACATTAAAAACTATTTATTGGCTCGAGATCTTTGGGAAATTGTTGAATATGGGAGTATTCAAGAAGGAAATTGGAGGAAAAAGAATGCTGCAGCTCTACATGCAATTCTTTCTGGCTGTTCACTAGATATTTGTCGTGAAATAATGAAGTTCGACTTGCGCAGCTCGGCCAAGGATGTTTGGATTCAGGTAGCCAGACAGCCAGAAGAGCAGGGACCTAAAGAGAGGTTGAGTAGAGGTAATATATTTACTGTTACGAAGTATTATTTATTTGATTGAATTTATCTTTATTATTGAAGAGATATATATTCCCAGTTAAAGTACTGGCTCAGCTTCCTGAAGGATACATAATTCGATTATACTTTGATATCTTAACTTGTTTTTATAATCATATTGATATCATAAATATATATTTGCATGCAGTAGAAGAAATTAATAGACGTGACTGTGTAAAGTTGACAAAGAAAATTTACAATGGAGATTGGCAAGCTGTATGGGAGTTTATTGTTTTTTACATGGGTGGACGATTTCCAGCAATTACAGACTTTGGTGAAACTGCTCTTCATGTTGCAATCAAGGCCGAGCAAGATGAGATTGCCGAAAAACTGGCAGAGATGATGTCAGAAGAAGATTTGGAAAAAAGAGATAACTATCGTCACACAGCTCTCTCCTATGTTGCATTTGAGGGAAGAACAAAATTGGCAAAATCCCTAGTCAAACGGAACCCAAGTTTGCTTACCATTGAAGACATTGAAGGCAATATCCCGCTTACTAGGGCATGTGGTGTTGGCCACAGGGAGATGACAGACTACCTCTACAAGGTAACCCCTAAGGATATCTTGAAACCAGGAAAAAAGGGTAATCATGGATTCCATCTCATACGTTGCTGTATTGCTAACAAAATGTTCGGTAAGAATATATAACAAAACTTTTTACGTACTACTATTTTATTGTGTGTTAGTGGGGATTTAGGATCTAAGGGCAAAGGAGTGACATGCTTAGCTTTTCTTCTATGTCTTGAAAAACTAGATATTTGCTGGAATCTACTCCAAAAATATCCAAGTTTGGCTGTTGGCATCGACACACAGGGAGAGTCTCCTATTTTTATGTTGTCTCGTCAACCTTCTGCATTTTATAAGGATTCTGAGCTTTCACTTAGACAGCGATGGATTTATTACTGTAAGTAACGCACTCACTGGTCAGCATTAATATTTTCAGTTTTAATTAATTTGACTTTTTTTGGTTAAAATGTTAATTTGGTCCCTATACTTTAAATAAAAGTTCTTTTTTGTCTTATAATCAACGTAAAACTCTTTTTTAGTTATTAAAATTTATTTATGCAGGCCTTTTAGTCCTTATCTACTAAGTGCTCACGTATTACATTTTCTCGTTAAATCTGTTTTTAATTTAATTTAAATTACTTTCATGGGAAATGAACTACTTAAAAACTAATGAAAAATAATAATAACATATAAAATTGAGACCTACTTTATCCAGGCAATTACAAGTTTACCCTCCCTTCTTCTTCTTCACCATCACCGTTGCTCAATTTTCTCTCACCCTTTTTTTCTCTCCTTTCCCGCCTCCTCCTCCTCCTCCTCCTCCTCCATCACCGTGGCTCTCGCTCTCTCACCCTTTTTTTTTCTTTCTCTCTCCTCCGCCTTCCTCCTTTCCTTCTTCCTCTTTCTTTTTCGTCCCCTTTCCTCTCATTCTTCTTCATCCTTCAAGAGAGCCCCATCTGGGTTCTGAAGAAGGAACCCCGGCCCTCGTATTCTCTCAACGGAACCCGATATGCTGAAGAGAGAGTAAAGACCCAACCTTGCGTCTCCTTTAAGCTGAATTTCCAGCTATTGATTCAGATCTGAGAGACTTAATGGAAGGGTAATTGGGTTTTGTTGAAATTTTTGGTAGGATTCTAGGATTAATTTTATGCATAAAAGGGGAAGAGAATTCCAGATTAAAGTTTTTTTTCCCATTGCAGATCGAGTTCTTTTTCTTTCCTCCATTTTCTCTATTTCCCCTTGCCTTTTCGCAAAAATATGACAATAGAAACCAAATAAATTTCATTTCCCCTTTTTGAGGTTTTGCGTAGGTTAAAAACGTTCATAAAAAGCACAGCCAGCAAAGAATCGCACATCCGAACGAACTAAGCTTATTAGTCAAATCGGTCAGGGAGAAGCAAAAAAACAGTAGAGAGAAAAGCCCACCACACCAGTAGTTGTAACACCACCACCACCAATCATCACAATTCTGCTTAAAAGTGTCGAAGTCGTCGGTCGTCCCTGAGTTCGGGTGGGTGTTCGGTTGCCGTTTCAATGATGGGCTCAACGTTAGCGGTAACGGCGGTGATGGTGATGGCGGAGTGCTTGGAGGTGGCATCGGCAATGGTTGAGATAAGATTTCTGGCACGTTGGTGATGCTGATTTGTTTTTCCTTCTTTTTTTTTTTTTTTTTTTTTCTTTTGGTAAATAGCATTAGGTCCAATTTTCTATGTTGTTGTTGTCAGGTTTTGAGTTCATTTTTCATTTAAGTAATTTAATTTAAATTAAAAATAAATTTAATGGAGAAAATATGACATATAAGCACTTAACGGATGTCGGGGCAAAAAAAAAGGTTTTAATTTTATTTTTATTTTTATTTTTGGGCTATTGAGATTGACCCAATTAATGCATTAAAGGGTTAAAAGTAAAGTTACCCGCCACTGTCACTTCTACCAATGACGTAGAACTTGATGTTACTGACCAAACTCCCACCAGTGACGACGAAGAAGGCCCCCACGAGAGGAACATTGGAAAACGAGGTATATATTAATTTCTCAAGACATGTTGTTATAAGCTTATAATTACATTAATTATTCGAATACAGAATAGTATTGTTTCAGATTTATTTAAGTATAACAGCGGTTAATAACATTATTGCAGCAGTTGGTACACTTTGTGGATTGCGTTTAAAGGTCCAAGAGTTCTTTGGTAACTACCCCTCAACTATCGATACTTTTTCTTCATTTTTTTTTTTTACATTTTTAGAATGTTTACTTGTAAATCTTCTATTCTACTAATTAATTTTATATATGTTGATTAATTCTTGACTTGACATATGTAGGAATAAAACAAATTCGTGATTTGAAATTGAGGCATCTTTATGCAGAAAAAGTTCTTTGCTGTATGTGTAAGCATGCTTCAACTTTTGAATTGAGTCGTCATCGTGATGATTATGCGGTGGGTGAGGCACTCTTTAAAGCTACCAAAAAAGGGATTGATAAATTTGTCACTGAGCTATGGAAAGCCAACCCAGCATTTGGTTTTATAACTAATCAAGAGAACAGACTCGCTTTAATGGTTGCAGTCCAACATCGTCAAGAAAAAGTTTTCAACCTCATTTATGGCCTTAATAAGGCATGGTGGGCTGAAAATCTTAATAGAGAAGATTCAGATGGGAACAATATTTTACATGTGGCAGGGGTGTTGGCTCCTAGTTTTGAACGTGTTGGAATCTCTAGTCCAGCATTACAAATGCAGAGAGAGCTACAATGGTATAAGGTTATCATCTTTCACTTGCTCCCTCAACTATAGTATTGTAAAATTGTTTAGCAGTATAATATTTATACTTCTTTTAATTTTCTTCTATATATAAATGAAGTAAGATTTGACTACAATATCAAAAGTTTATATTATATAATATGCACTTTTTTATAAAAAAAAATTGTTATAGATAAAACTTAATTCATAAAAAATATTAACATCTAGTTTTGTGAAATGGATGTAGGAGGTGGAAAGAATTGTTCCAGAATGGTGCAAAGAAGCTAAAAATAAAAATGGTGAAACCCCTAAGGATGTATTTACCGAGAGCCACAGGGCATTAGTAAAAGACGGGGAGAAATGGATGACGGACACAGCAAGTTCTTTTATTATTCTCAGTATTCTCCTTGTTACCATTATGTTCGCAGTATCTTTTACTGTTCCAGGCGGCAACAATCAAAATAATGGATTACCCATACTCATAGGCAAAAAATTATTTAAGATATTTATAATAACCGATGCAATATCCTTCTTTGCTGCATCTACTTCAGGTTTAATGTTTTTGGGAATTCTAACGTCGCGCAAAGATGAAGAAGATTTTCATGTGTCCTTACCCCAGAAGTTGATGATAGGCCTTATCACTCTTTTTATTTCCATTGCAACAATGATGGCTAGCTTTTGTACTGCTCTTTTGATTATGCTACAAATTCAACTGTGGGCGTTAATTCTCATAATTTTGGCGGCTATTATTCCAACTATGGTTTTTGGATGGTTGCAGTTTCCCCTCATTTGTGAAATTATTGTCTCAACATGTTCTCAGGGAATCTTTAAGAGGAAAATGAAGCCTTGGCTGGTCAATTTACAAGAAAGTTGATTCATCTTTAATTTTGGGACAGTTTCCCCTCTAGGTTGAAATTCTATAGCTTGTTTGGTTAATTAGTTGTGTTGGAACTCTCAATTTCTGTGTTTTATTGGTTGTATTTTAACATTTCTTGGTTTTTGTGAGGCTGTGATTTGAATACATGTACCCTCCCTCGTGTACACTATATATGTAAAATGGTAATGTTTGGTTGCATTTTCAGCCTTTTAAGCTGATTCTATTTCTGGATTTTTCATTAGCACACATTGAACTGGTTGCTCTGACCGGCTACATATATGTTTTTAGTCATAATAGTTCTAATGCTAGATTGATCGATTTTTGTAACTTAATTCTTGTATAAAGCTGGCTACATTGGTTTTTACTTTTGTGTGAGTCCAAGGCTGCTTTGCGGGTGCAGTTTATCATTGGTTTTAAGAGTATATAAAATATTAAAAAAAATTCAGGTTGACTATATAAAAATTTGTAAAAGTTTTTATAAAATTATTTAAATATTTTTAATAAATTTCTCTGGTACGTTGATTTATTGAGAATATTTCATTAATTTTATAAGAAATCTTGCACTTTTTTTAGGTTAATAATTTGGGGACGAGGCTGAGGTTAAGAATCCGTAGCCAAGTTCGAGGATTAGCGAACAAAGAATGAGGTTTGGTTCACTTAGGCTCAGGTTTGACAAGTTTTTTGAGGTTGGAGTGGGTGAGTCGTTTAATAAGTGTAGTATATCCAGCCTACGCCATATTTTTTTCTAGCCAACGAACATAAGCACCTTGCTTGGTCCAGTTACACTTTCTTGTTTTATCAAGGTTAAATGATAATTTTAGTTTTTAAATTTTTTATTTTAAGTATTTTAGGTTTTTAAAATATTTTAGTATTTTTAAACTTCGTAACTTAAAAAATATTTTTTTTATTCTTTTGCCATTTAATTATGATATGGTCAATAACTTAATTCAAAATGAGACTTAACTTAAAGAATGATGAAAAAAGTCGAATTTGTTAAGTAGAAGGACTATGAAAAGTTTAGGAATTAAATTGGCATTTAACCCTTTATCACTTTCCCGCCACATCAGTACTAGGACCCATGAGATGCCAACTGTCTGCTGAATTGGTTTTGCCTCCCTGTAACTAAAGAGTGAAGAATAATTTTATGTGTTTTGCGAAAAGCATGGTTCTTTTTCTCCCTATTTCCTACTTGATTCTTCCAGTGAAAATATGAGTTTGAATTGCATAATATATAAATGAAATAAATTAAAAAATAAAAATAAAAACTTCAAAACGTTCAAATGATTTCCCTTAATTTGTGATGATTGAATTAATTCTTTGAGTGTTATTTGATTGCGAGTATTATTCTTTCTTTACTTCTCTATTCTTTATCTTTAAAATGTTCTAATAATTTAAGAAAAAAATTGGTACACACTCGGTTCAATTTCTAATAGTTGTTTCGATTTAATTATTAAAATATAATATAAATATAGTTAATTTAATTGATTCTTACATTTTGTATGCATAATTGTAGTTTTAAATCTGTTTTTATTTTAAGATTAAAAAATAATAAATTTTTAATAAATATGTTGTGTAGTGAATTGTATAATGTGTTAAATTAGATTGTGTATCAATCAATATCTAATAATTTAATATTCTCTTTTAATTTGTGATGATGGAACTAATTCTTTTTCTTTTTTTCAAGTAAATGGATTCTTTGAGTGTTCACCATCAAAGAAATTGAGTGTTATTTTATTGCAAGTATTATTCCTTCTTTACTTTTCTGTTCTTTAACTTTAAATCTCCAAGACCCACACACCGTGTATAGCAACTTATTTTATTGCAGATTGTTATGTTCCGACTCTCCCACTCTCAAGGGCTTCATCATTCGGCTCCTTTCATTTATTTTTCTTTAACATATTCTAGCTTAATTCTTTCTTGTTGGCTAAAATATTTTGCATCGATCTGGGATCTTTGGATGGATTTTATATTTACACAAATAATTCTTTTGGAAGAGTTTCTTCTGGTGTGAAATCAAGTAAATTATTAGTATACACTCAACTCAATATATCTTTTGATATTTATTTGGTGTAATAATTAAAAACATAATATAAGTACAACCAATTCATTCGATTCATGTATCTTGCATGCTTTGTTGTATTTTTAAATTTATCTTTTTTTAATTTCAAATTAAAATATAATAATTTTTAATAAATATGTAATACAATATGTTAAATTAAAATGATTATCAATCACTATCCAATTTGATTACGGAAGCAGGGGAAGAAGTAGTTAACTGATCCTGATGGCTCATCGTCAGGTAGAAGTACGATTGAATATTTTCAATTAATTAAACTGAAGTATAATTTGAATAATATCTTAATTTTATGTTTGGCATGGATTGCAGGTGAAGCAAATGAGATGAATGAAAATTCTTACTTTGTAGAATTTGCAGAAGAGATTGAGATGTTGTAAAGGAGTTTTGTAGGTTCACAGAGCGTGCCTGTAGCCTGTCAGCCCACCTGAATTCTTGCAACTAGAAAATGGCAATCATGGATTCCACCTGAGTTCTTTTTTTTTTTTCTTTTTTTCTTTTTTGCCTTTGTTTTTCTCCCCTTTTTCACATTTCCCTTTGTTCAAACCAAAAATAAAAAAAATAGGACCTCAGCGGTGATCTTTGGAGTGAATAATACGACAAACATCAAGATGCCAGAAAATCTACCATCGACTTTGGAGCTGATTTTGTTTTTTGATTTTTAATTAGTCGTCAAGCTGGGGAGAACTCAGGGAAAAATAAACAGAATCTAGCTATCACTTTTTCTTTTTAATGTCTTGGGAATAACTTCGTGGGCATGGATTATGATATAATTATAATATATTACGAAGTATATAAAATTATAAATTTATAATTATAATGTATTATTAAATAAATTGATATATATAATATTATGAGTAAATTTTTAAATAAAAATTAATTATATAATGATAAATCATAATTATAAAATTATAATAATGTCATATAATATTATAATTATATTATTTTCATTCCTATGTTATGATTGCTAAGGGTAAAATCTTCCCCCATCTTTTTTCGCCTTACTTTTATGCCAAGCAAGGAACAAATTAACACCTGCTAACTTTATCAATACAGCACTAATTTAAGCCTAAACATTATAGTTTATAGACAAGTTACAAGAACGCTAGCTAATCATCCCCCTCACACATTGGTAGATGTTCTCTCACCCTTTCGCCTGACGCTGCTTTCTCTCATCCTTGCATAAATTTTCATCTCACTCGCATATTCTTCATCAGGTAATGCCAATTGCCTAGTTTATTGTTATTTTTTATTGGTATTGGAAACCAAAATCAATCAACCTGTACAGCTAATTTTCTATTCTTCTGCAGTTCTGCTTCTGTATTAATGTCAATTGTTATGCTCATTATTTAAATCCTCTATTCGTAGCCTCGTTTAGTTTGCATTTGTTTTTGATTGGCTTGTCACAAGCTCTAATTCATGGGAACGGCATTTCCATAGTTTGTCAATGTCATATGCCGATTATAGATATGCTAAACAAATATAATTCAGTTTTTTACTTAATTTAAATTTTTTGATTTCCTTTTTTATCATTTAAACTATAAAATAAAAACTGTTTAATATCAAAAAAATCCACCCATTAACCAATAATAAGTATTATATAATCCAGTACAATTCAAATTATACAATATTTTTTTATTTTTATATAAAAAAATTGTAATGCAATTTGAATTATACAATAATGATAGTTTTTTTTCTTTTGCACAATAAAGATAAATATTTTATTTTAAATTAGAGAATAGGATGACAAACTGCCTCATCTGAGATTGGGGCTCTCTTCCATCTAATCATTTCTGTTTTACAATCTAATATAGTTAAAACTATAAAATAAAATAATTGTTCACATGCGCCTTCATATAGCTTCTATATTCCTTCTCCTTAATTAATCCTTTGCGGTTATCCTTATACCTTCGAATTGCAGCCACATAATCCTAAAGATGCAAACGCTAATCATGAAAACTAAACACACTGTTGTTCTCCTTGCCCGTTTAATCTTACAAAGGTTAAATTACAATTGTAACCATTAAACAAACCTTCAACTGTGCCAGCCAGAATGTGTAACTTGAAGGGAGTACCATGTAAAGAAAGTTGTTCTTTGAATTATTTATTATGAGTCAGGGTACCCCTATATATACTGTAAAACAATAAAATTTTTTATTTATTGGAGAGAGATGTTAGATTATGATCTAATTAAGATTATACTTTTATTTTTTAATTTGACAGATTTGAAATGGCAATAAGCTGCAGCAACTTAAATACTGCAATTGTTCCTTTTCTTCTTGAAAAAAATAAAAAAAATTATGAAGACTGGAAACTTTACATTAAAAACTATTTATTGGCTCAAGATTCTTGGGACATTGTTGAATATGGGAATATTCAGGAGGGAACTTGGAGGAAAAAGAATGCTGCAGCTCTACATGCAATTCTTTCTACCTGTTCGCAAGATATTTTTCATGAAATAAAGGGTATCTCGTTCGGCTCGTCCGCCAAGCATGTTTGGAATCAAATAGCCAAAATGCCAGAAGAGCAGGAACCTGAAGAGAGGCCGAGTAAAGGTAATACACATAGATTTGAAGAAACCCTAATCAAATGGCTCAATAGTTAAGAATTTAAGATTTTAAGTTGGAGATTTCAAATTAAAAATCTTAAATTCAAATTTTGAGTCAGACGAGAAAGAATTTAAGAGAAGGAGAGGACTATCCCCTCTTATATAACTCATTTAAATGTATAAAAATAAAAAATAAAAAAAAAAACTTAAATTTGAAGAGAATCCCAACTATACTGTTATGATGTATTATTTGATTTGATTTATCTTTATTGGTCAAGAGATATATATTCCGAGTTGTTAGAGCACTGGCTTAGCTTACTGAAGTATACATAATTCGATTATAATTTGATATCTTAATTTTTTTTTTTTTATAATCATATTGATATCTTAAATATTTGCGTGCAGTAGAAGAAACTAATAGACGTGAATGTGTAGAGTTGACAAAGAAAATTTACAATGGAGATTGCCAAGCTGTAAAGGAGTTTATTGTTTCTAACATGGGTAGACGATTTCCAGCAATTACAGACTTTGGTGAAAACGCTCTTCATGTTGCAATCAAGGCCGAGGAAGATGAGATTGCCAAGGAAGTGGCAAAGATGATGTCAGGAGAAGATCTGAAAAAAAAGGATCACGATGGTCACACGGCTCTCTCCAATGTTGCATTTGAGGGAAGAACAAACTTGGCAAAATTCCTAGTTGAACGGAACATATATTTGCTTACTATTGAAGACAATAAAGGCAATATCCCGCTTACTAGGGCATGTGGGGTTGGCCATAAGGAGATAACAAACTATCTCTACAAAATGACCCCTCCTAATCTCTTGGATCCGGAAAAAGAAGGCAAACATGGATTCGATCTCATGCGCTGCTGTATTGCTAACAAAATGTTCGGTAAGAATAATAAAACTTTAACGTACCTACTATTATTTTATTGTGTATCAGTCGGAATTTAGGATCCAAGGGAAGAAGAGTAACTAGTTTAGCTTTTCTTTTACAAATTGAAAAACTAGATATTTGTTGGGATCTACTAAAAAAATATCCAAGTTTGGCTGTTGGTGTCGATTCACAAGGAGAGTCTCCTATGCTTATGTTGTCTCGTCAGCCTTCTGCATTTTATAATAGTTCTAAGCTTTCGCTTTGGCAACGATGGGTTTATCATTGTAAGTAACTGACTCAGCGTCAATATTTATTCCGATTTTATATGGTTAATTTTAAAATTTTGTTGTCTGGCTATTGATCCAATTAATGTATTAAAGGGTTAAAGGTAGAGTTACCCGACACCACTCCTACCAGTGACGTACTCCTTGATGTTACTGTTCAAACTCCCACTAGTGAGGAACTAGAAGGCCACGATGAAAGAAGCATTACAAAACGAGGTATATATTAATTAAAAGAAGTGTTGTATAATTTAAATTATTATTTAGGATTGAATAACATAATTTTTTTTTAACAGCAAAAAATAATATTTATTAATAAACGGAGTACAAGGGGTATCTTAAACCCATAAACATCAAAACTTGACAGGTTTTATAATACATGATTTATTATGTTATTATTTAGGATTGAATAACATAATAAATCATTAGATTGGCCGATCAAAAAAAAATAATAATAAATCATTAGATTGGAAACGGTCCTAATACAGGCATGTAGTTATAATTACATTAATTACTTAAATACAAAATATCATTGTAGATTTTCAGATTTAAAAAAATCACTTCAGATTGATTTAAGTCTAATAAAGGTTAATTAACATTATTGCAGTATTTGATGGATTTTGTGGGTTGGATTCAAAGGTCCAAGAGTTCTTTGGTAACTTCTCCTCAACTACTAAAACTTTTTTTTTTCTTCACATTTTTAGCATTTCTACTTGTAGATCTTCTATTCTTCGAATTTTTATATGTGTTGATTGATTCTTGTCTTGGTATATGTAGGAATAAAACAAATTCATGATTTAAAGTTGAGGCATTTTTATGCACGTAAGGTTCTTCGCTGTATGTGTAAGAATGCATCAACTTTTGAATCGAATTGTCAACGGGATGATTATGGAGTGGGTGCTGCACTCTTTAAAGCTACCAGGAGGGGAATAGATGAATTTGTCACTGAGCTATGGAAAGCCAACCCATCATTTGGTTTTATAACTAATCAAGATAACAGACTCGCTTCCATGGTTGCAGTCCAGTATCGGCAAGAAAAAGTTTTCAACCTCATTTATGGCCTTAATAAGGCATGGTGGGCTGAAATTCTTAATAAAGAAGATATAGATGGGAACAATATTTTACATGTGGCAGGGGGGTTGGCTCCAGATTTTGAACGTGCTGGAATTTCTAGTCCAGCATTGCAGATACAAAGAGAACTACAATGGTTTAAGGTTAGAATCTCTCACTTGCTCCCTCAACTATAGTATTATTTTGTTTAACAGTACAATAATTCTTTTCATTTTCCTTTCTATAAAAGTGATGAAGCGAGGTTTGACTACAATATCAGAAGTTTATATCATATAGAATGTACAAATTTTTTTTAAATTTGTTCCATAAATGAAACTCTTTTGATTAGCTAAGTAAAATTAATGGGAGTACAAGGGTACTCCAAAACTCATTCAACACAAAATGGTTTCACACATAATCCGTGAACAGTCAAAGTTCTATAAGTACCTTTCGTAAAAAAAAGTAAGTTCTATAAATGAAACTTAATTCATAAAAAAATATTAAAATCTAGTTTTGTGAAATGGATGCATGCATGCAGGAGGTAGAAAGACTTGTTCCAGAGTGGTGCAAAGAAGCTAAAAATAATAATGGTGAAACTCCATACGATGTATTTACCAAGAGCCACAAGGAATTAGTGAAAGAGGGGGAGAAATGGATGACGAACACAGCAAGTTCTTTTATTATTCTCAGCATTCTCCTTGTTACCATCATGTTTGCAGTATCTTTTACTGTTCCAGGCGGCGACAATCAGAATAATGGGTTACCCATACTCTTAGGCAAGAACTTATTTAAGATATTTATAATAACCGATGCAATATCCTTCTTTTCTGCATCTACTTCAGGTTTAATGTTTTTGGGAATCCTAACGTCGCGCAAAGCTGAAGAAGATTTTCTTGTGTCCTTACCCCTAAAGTTGATGATCGGCCTTGCCACTCTTTTTATTTCTATTGCAACATTAATGGTTACCTTTTGTGCTGCGCTTTTGATTATGCTAAAAGTTCAACTGTGGGCGTTAATTCCCATAATTTTGGCGGCCATCGTTCCAACTATGGTTTTTGGATGGTTGCAGTTTCCCCTCATTTGTGAAATTATTGTCTCCACATGTTCTGGGGGAATCTTTAAAAGGAAAATGAAGCCTTTGCTAGTCAATTTACAAGAAGGTTGATCGATCTTTTGTGATGTCAATCAAACAGTTTCCCCTCCAAGTTGAAATTCTATAGCTTGTTTGGTTAATTAGCGTGTTGCAACTCTCAATTTCTGCGTTTATTTGGCTGTATTTTAGCATTTTATGCTTTTTATGAGACTCTAATTTAAATATAAATACCTTCTCTCGTGTAAAACACTATATTTTTTTATGAAAGAATAGTTTTATTAATTTTGGAATACAAGGGTATTTCATCCCTTACATCAATGAAAAAGCAATGTATAAAACCAGAGTCTCGTTACATTCCTTCTGTCATAATGTAAAGAAACTAGAATCAATTATAACAAGAAAAGAAACAAAATCTGATGGTTATATTTTTGCTTCGTTAGTTACAACCATTTTGCACAAGCTTTTGGAACCATGCACCATTGACCGAACATAAACTTGTTTTTCTAATTTACCTTGAATTCACGCATAAGATCTCCTCTAAATCATATTAAAAACATCCTTCTCCCAAACAGCAGCTCTATGAAGTATTGAGTTCCTTGTAAACCAAATTAATTGACCAAGTGACTAGAAAGAATACGAATGCTCACACCTCTGCTTTGATACAATTTGAGTAGCAGTGCAGTGTGATTGACACAGATTGGATTGAAAATTTGTAGGAATCCAGCATACACCCTACCATTTGTAGCACATCTCATCATCCACAAATTTTGTGCCTTCTCACAATGGACAAAAACATGGTTGATGTTCTCCTCTTCTTTTCCGCACAAAAGGCAAACCATTTCCTCGCTGTTGATTTGGATGCTCCTCCTTTACAATGAAGCTCTGCACAGAGACTACTTCTCCCAGTGCTGCCGTACAAACCAAATTACTCTTTTAAAATGGACTAACAGATGTTTAACTCTATGAGTTAGAAAAGGGGTGATTTGTATTAATAGGGAGGATTGAGTGCTTAGATGCAAAGCTTTTTGTTCAAGGGCTTACATGACTATATGGGGTAAATTTGTGGGCTTAACACTAGATTTTGCCAAGTTTGAAATGGAAATTTGGTAACACATACACAAGTCTTGGCAAAACCTAGTGTTAAGCCCTTAAATTCACCAAATATTAACTTATAAGCTCCTGAACTAAATATCATGCATTTAGACCCTCAAAATGTGTAATTGATGTATATCAACCTTTTTGATAAATTTTCCGTTAAAGGTTTTGATAGTACCATTAATGCATTTAATAAGAGAAGGGTTAATTGTAATCTAATCCATGCATTAGTCAAATTTTAAACAAAGTTAGTTCTTAAACTTTAACAAAATACTTAAAATGATTTATTTTCTACAATTTAACTTTCTTTAATTATTAAATTGATTTTTACTCAATTAAATTACATAAATTAATTAGAACATCATAAATATAAAATACACAACTATCATGTTGCCCCTTAAGCTGCTCCTTAAGATGAAAAAGATGAATGAGATGGCTACGGCTTCAATTTCATCATGATTCTAATTGATTTTAATTAAAATAGATTGTTGAGTATTCTAGATTTATGGCTTTCTATTTAATTTATACAATTTAATTGGGTCAAAATTGATATAATAAAAGAAAGTTAAATTGTAGAAAATGGGTCATTTTAATTTTGACTTTTTTAAATTTGACTAATTCACTAGATTGCAATTAACCATTTTCTTATTAAATACATTATCAGCACCATCAAAGCGTTTAACGAAAAGCTTTATTGTAAGAACTGATTTGCATCAATTGCAGACTTTGAGGGTTTAAATGTATTTTTTTAATTTAGGGACTGACCTGTTAATATGGGGTAAGTTTGGGGGCTTAAATGCATGCTTGATGACAAGCGTGGAAGATAAGTCACAGCCGGACCATGCAACAACATGGCGCACTTATGCATTTACATGCAGATGTCCTGACTAATCTCTTTTTTAGACAATTTTAAAGTTATTTTTATGTTAACTTAATAAATTTAACAAAATTAAATGTTAATATCAAATTTTAAATCTTAAACTTGAGTTATAAAGCTATACTTACCGAGTGCATTAAACCTTAAGGATATTTGTATCCAATATTGATACAAATATGTTCACTCTATGACTTTATGTACCCCACTTATCAATTCTTGTCATATTACTCTTTTTTTTTTTAATGAAAAAAGTATTATATAATTTGAATTATACTCTGTATTAAATTGTAAAATACTTACTATTAAAAATGCCCCCACTTATCAATTCTTGTCATATTACTCTTTTTTTTTTAATGAAAAAAGTATTATATAATTTGAATTATACTCTGTATTAAATTGTAAAATACTTACTATTAAAAATGCAACCTTTAATCAATAGTTATAGTAAAATTTGTAACTTAAAATCTAAAAACTTAAGTGATTTAGTGGTAATTTTCTTTTACTAGAAGTAAAAAAT
>BPVZ01000080.1:817817-830732 GCA_020521535.1 Rubroshorea leprosula
TCATTTTTTGATTGTATTATATATTTTATTTATTGTTTATATTTATTTGAGACCTATAATATTAATTATATTTATTTATTTAATAATATGTAAAAATTATATACAATTATACATATGCAACCATCTTTAAAAATAAAGGTAAAAAAAAAATGCTAGAATTCTCAAAAAAAAAAAAAGTTTGAATTCCCAAAAAAAATGCAACAAGCTTCTTGGAGAAGCTTTGAGAAAGTTAACGGAAAGATAACGAAGGAAGGGACGGAAGTGACGGACGGTAACAGCCCAACGAACGGAAGTTACAAAAAATAGCTATTTTCTTCCATTCTTATAGGTTAGGGGCTAAAACCGTTATGTTATAAGGTGAGGGGCTAAAACCGTTATGTTATAAGGTGAGGGGCTAAAACCGTTATGTTATAAGGTGAGGGGCTAAAACCGTTATGTTATAAGGTGAGGGGCCAAAACTGTCCAACTTATCAAAGTAAGGGGCTATTCTTAGGCTTTTGCCTGTTTACTTTTCCTTCTTGATAGTGCACTCCCACTTCAATTTTAAATTTTTGATTCACTTACAACTCTACCTCTTAGAAACAGTCTGCAGCTCTACTCTTAGAACTCTAAACTTTTAATTTGTTTCTAAAATGATATTCTAATTCTCCTAACTAAATTTTAAAAAAGTATCATTCTAGAAGTTTTAAAATTATGTAATAGAACTGATTTTAATATTCTACTAGGGATGTTAACGGGCTCGTAGAGCTAGAGAGTCCCTTCTCATCCTTGTTCCCGCGAATGGTGAGGATGAGGATCCTCACGGGGATTTTTGATGGAGGCAAATTTTGCCTCCCATCGCCATTCCTCACAGGGAGGGGATCCCCATTCCTCACCAATTAATATTACAATATAACTTTTTTACATATAATTAATTAATATTCAATTATAATGAATAAAATTTTAAAAATTCAAGTACAATTAACTAAAATTATTTAAACATAAATCAAATATAAATTGTCCAAATATAAATAAAGATCAAATCAACATAAATAGCTAAATCAACAAACTTATTAATGATGGGTTGGGTTAATTTTTATGGGTTGAATTGAGATGAGTTGGGTAAAATTAGGTTAAGTTTAATTTTTATCGGTTTGGATTTGGGTTTAAAGGTTGAATTAAATTTAAAATAAAATTAATTTACATATTCTTTTAATTTTTTGTGAGGATAGAAATTCTCACGGGGCTCACGAGACAGGGAAAATTCCCTACAAAATTTCACAGAAAAAAAAGCCCACCGTCCCCGCCAATCGCCACAGGACCCCGTAGGGAACGGGGTAAATTGTCACCCTATATTCTATTATTCTTGGATATTTTGTTGAGAAGTTTTAAATTTTGATTATGAATGCTTCTAATCAATCTTAGTGATATTTATATTAATTTTTATTTGCTTTTAATAGGGTTTGGAAGATGGGATTGAATCATTGGAACATTAAGAAAAAAAAGTAATTTTAATATTTAAGAATTACTTACATTGTACTTGAAACTTAAAGTCATTTTTTATTATTCTTGGTGCCGTTGATGTAGCAAAGAAAATTATCCATATGTTTTCAATCTTTACAATTGTAAAAGAGTATAAAAATTTGTTTATAATTTATGCTTTTTATTATATTTCTACTGACTTTGATATTAATGTGTTTTATAGTTGTGTTTGTTACTTGACGTTAAAATTTTTTATATTATCTTATATGTTTAATAGTGTTTAAAACTGATCAATTTGACCAAATCAAATTAATTTGATTTAAGTTAGATTAATTTAGTTATCATATAATAGTATATTAAATTAATTTAAAAATTTTACTAACCGATTAAATTAAATTGATTTAAAAAATATTAAAATTCAAACCAAATCACACTGCAAACATCCCTAATTAACAGATATAAAAGAATTGCCCCTCATTAAAAAAAAAAAAAACTAAAATCAAAATTTAACCATTCAAAAAGTCTAAAATTTAAAACCTAAAATCTAAATTTAACATTAAAATTTTAACGTAAACCTTTTTTTTTTTCAATATTTTAGGTGGGCCTGGTGGATCTCCGCCACTGGATGGACTCATAATGAATGCCTTCCCTCGTCTAATCTGGTGACTTTTATTTTATCAATTGGTGGAGTCCAGGCTAGATAACAGGGCACCTATTTATACTAAGCAACCCAATCCAATTGTTAGCCTTTTGTTCTCTCCTGTTACCCCCTTAACCACCAGATCATTTTTTCCATTTCAATGATTTCATCGTTCGCTCTTTTCACTTTCTCCATGCAAATAGTTCGAAAGGGAACCGGCTGTAGCACAGTAGCACTTCACCTCTATCGATTTCCATACAGTTTTACGCCAATTTCAACTAATTTTCTCTTATCTTGGATTAAATTTCATCAATTTCATTTCTTTCACCCTAATTCTCATAGATTCTAGTTAAACCCACTAAGGCACCAGTTGGGTTCTCCATATCCATTAAATGCCATCCAATTAAGCTGAAGATTTTCTCTGGGTGGCGAATTTAGCAACACCCGCGGGGACCTAAGAGATTGAAGAGTAAGTCAGCGAAGAAAGAAAAAGGAGCTTGAGTTCTCTCTTTAACCGAGTGCGGTGGTTCAAGTTGTGAAGCCCGTCCGCTCAATCCCTTACTGTTCAGAGTTGAGTATTTGGAAGAGAAATTAGAGAAATTCGGGGATAAAACCCTCTCGGGTACATGGCTTAGCTTCTTTCAAGCTTCAAGTGGACTATTTCAAGTTCTAAGTAAGTGATTTCAGACCTTGACTAACTGATTGTGACTGTCTGTCTTCTTCTTTGTTTTTGGTTTCTTCACTTTTTAACTGGCATCAATAATTAATCAAAAGTTTTGATCTTTAGCAACCCTTTTTTTTTCTTTAGCAGAAGGAAATATTGTGTTTGTGATGAAAAAAGAAAAACCCATTTTTCCCACAAATAACCTTGGAGCAGATCTGGAAATCCCCTGTTCACCACTCCTCCTGATTTGCTCTTTTTAAATAAAAAATTAAAAAAATGCTTTTATTTAAAAAGATTTTACGTGAAAAATAAAAAATGAGTCCGAGAACCGTATCGGCTGAAATTTGTATTCCGGCCGACATGACCGATTTTTCAACTGGTACGATATAAACAGTATATGGTACTGGTTTTAGGCCAATACTGGGACGAAATTGTTTCATGAGTTTAGGTTTTGCCCACTAGCATAAGTTCTTGACTCCGCCACTGTATTGGTAGAATTTTTTATTAACCAAAATATTTTGGTTAAATCGGTTTGGTAACTAAAATATTTCAATTATTTTGTTTCAGCAAGTGAAATATTTTAGTTAGTTCAGTTTGGTAACTGGTTAATCCGGTTAACTGAAATTTTAATTATTTTAGTTAATGTGGTCATTTAGTTAACCAAATCTTTCTTCACCTTATTGATAACCGGACCTAACCTTTATATTTCAATTTTAACCGATTTAATCAGTAACCCAATTAACTTAAATTAGATAAACTTATTTCAGTTTTAAAAATTGGTTTATTTGATTTTAGCCGAATTGTGCCGAGTACTGGGGTTAATTGGTTAACTTATTTCACCTTATTTTATTTCTATTCTTTATGCATCTAATGATTAGGGATAGCAACCCATTTTTCACAAATTCTTTTTCATGGAACTTAAAGTTCGTGTTTGAAACCTCTAAGTTGCATTATTAACATGTTTTAGAATATTGAAAATTATCTTTACAGGATGTATGTTACGTTGCAAAGAGAGTCTCCTATCTAATAAACTTTAAGTTGAATATTGTTGCGTCAGCTTTATACCAAGTGTTCAATGAAATAAGTTAAAGTTCTTTTCTCTTTGATTTTTTTTATTGGTATATTAATTATTTTCTTTTCTCATAAGTTGAAGCTTAAGTTGCTGAAACAAAATTTCAACCACACAGTACATTCTACGTTCATTTCTATGTAGGGGTAAATATGCTTCTCATTCTTAAGTAGTTTTGAATGGATGTCCCTCCTCTAACTTGGATCAAAAAACAAAAGCTTTAAAACTGATTTTTTTAATTTTATAGATCCTTCAAATTATAAATGCTGTATTTGCTAACTTTTTAGGTTTTATTATTTTAGGTACATTATATTGCTAATTACATGTGAAGTAAGGAGTATTTCTTGTGTGCCATATATTTCTAAGTAGTTTTGGGCTCCGAACAAGTCAATTTCCTCAGTAGTGAATTATTGATCATGCATGCTTGTCTATGGATTAATGTAATGCAATATTTAGCTTCTAATAATATTGTTGAATTACTTAAATTCTTCTATGAAAATTCTTTACGTTTTAATTAATCTATTCTGTCATGGTTACTTTGTAATGGACTAATTCTTTGAGTCTTTTTTGGTGCAAATGGATTCTTTGAGTGTTTACCATGAAAAGAAAAGGTGTATTCTGTGGTTCTATTCTAATATTCTTTCTCTACTTTTCTGTTGTTTAAATCTTTCATCAAGACCCAGCCACACCATGCATGGTAAGCGCAGCATAAACGAACCTCTGTAGTTTGCTTTGCTCTATATATCATCTCTCTCAAGGTCTTGATCATTGAATTTGGTTATAATCCTTTGTCCCACATTTATTTGTATTTGTATTCCCTTGGTCTGGTTTCTTTTGATAAAACTTTCATTTAACGTCTCCATTTATATATTACATTTTTGTTTCATATTTAGATCTACACCAAGTCTTACCCATATATATAGTATATGACTGCAGAGGTGTAGAATATGTAATTTTTTTTTTTTAATTGGCTGTAGAATATGTAATTATAACTAACACTATACATACTTTTTACGTTTGACAGATTTGAAATGGAGGGCTCAAGCAGAAGTAGAGGTAAGATTGATTTGAACATATTGGTCTCAATTAAGCAGCTGCCTTATTGAAGTATTTATAACTGGATTAATAATATCTTAATTATTTGCATGTGCGTGCATTGCAGGAGAAGAAGCTGATCAGGTGACTGAAAATGTTCATTATATTGAGTTGAGGAGGAGCATTTGCAAAGGAGAGTGGGATGGAGTAAAGCAGTTTTTTGTTGATCACAAGTATCCACTAAATACAATAATATTATCAGACTACACTGCTCTTCATGTTGCAATCGAGTCCGGGCAAGATACGATTGCCGAGGAATTGGTAAACATGATGTCAGAAACAGATCTGGAAATAAGAAAGGGTAGACCTGGGGCTGAAGGTCACACGCCTCTTTCCTTAGCTGCATGGACGGGAAGAACACATGTCGCAAAATGCTTGGTCCAAAAGAACAGCAAGCTACTTACAATTGAAACTAACAAAGGCTATATCCCAGTAACTGTCGCAAGTTCTGTTGGCAACAAGGAGATGACAAAGTACCTCTACTCTATCACCCCACATGAGGTCTATGGACCAGAAAAAGTCATTCATGGATTCCGTCTGATCTACTGGAGTATAGCTAACAAAATGTTAGGTAGGTAAATGAATAATCAAACTTTTTTATTTTGTTGTGTCTTAGCTAGCAAACTGACAGAGTCTTTTAGTTTTTTATGGATTTGCTTCCGATTAAATACTAAAATTTTTTATCAGTGACGTTATATATGTGTGCCTAGATATTTACCAAACTAAGGAGGTTGATCATAAATATAATTGACTTGTTGAAATATTTCTACCGGAGTGACTTTTCTCCTTGTTATTGAGAAACCAGATATTTGTTTGGATCTACTTCAGCGCAACCCAAGCTTGAGTGTTACTACAAACAAGGAAATACAGTGGATGTCTACTCTTCGTACATTGTCCAGTCAACCTTCTGTATTCTCTAGTGGATATCAGCTTTGGTTTTGGCAAAGATGGATTTATCATTGTTAGTATCTATTATATAATATATATATATATATATTAATTTTTAAATTTTATTGTTGTTTGGCTATATATATTTTTTTTGAACAGCAATAATATGATTATTTATATATTAATAAGCGGAGTACAAGGGGTACCCCAAACCCATAACAATACTGATAGAAAAGTCTAATATTCCCCAAGTGAACTAGCAAAGTGTCGACACCCACTAAAAGTGTCGACACTACACTCGTGACGAACATCAATCTACCGTTGCATAATCTTCATATCACCCTGCACAGATCATCAAAATCTTCCCAATATTGAATTCCACTTGCAATCACATCATTGAGCATGCATTGACTACTTCTACTTTAACCCTCTCAATCCATGAAGGAGTAGACTATAGTCAAAGAGCTGCTCAATGTGTCCATCATGACCCAACTCCATTTCTATACTAAGCAAAATTGTACAGCCCTATATCTCCTCATCAGACCCTCTTTTTCCGACCAGCATGGAGACTTTTAAGACAATCTACTGGGTTAATAAGCCAATCTGTGAGGGTGAAAGCATACCTGTCCAGATTTGCAGTACTCCATTGGAAGGATCGCACTTGTATGATTTCCAGCAACTTTCTCGGGTCAGTTTTTTTTTCTTGGAAAATCATTTGATTTCGAGCAAGCCACACTGTCCAAATTACAGTACTCCAAATGCAATCCCAGCCTTCTTTTACCTTTGGATCTTTGCTCCATTTCCCAAACCTTTGAAATGAATTCCAGCAATCCCTTTCCAACCGAATCTCTGTTCCCCACCATTTAGCGCATTCTTGCCACACCCAACTGGTTATTTTGCATTTCAGGAATAGGTGTTTGGAGTCTTCATCTTCCTCTTTGCAAAAGACGCATTTGCCATCATCTGATTCTCCAAGAATCCCTCTAATGATCAAGTTTACTTTTGTTGGGATTCTGTCAAGCAAAAGTTGCCAGTTGAAGGCTGAGACTTTACTTGGAAATTTGGGATTCCATATTCTTTTGAATGTCGAGATCTCATTTGTTTCTATCTGATCCTTTGTTAGGATTGAGTATGCTGTCTTAGTGGAGTATTGTCCATCCTTGTCATGGACCCATTCCCACGAGTCAGGCCTTCCTTGCTTGATTCTCTTGTCTTCTATCCATTGTTGGAGTTCCTTTGCCTCTTCATTCTCCCATTCAAATAGCTTTCTTCTCCATTGGAGGTTCCAGCTCCATTGTTCATTTCCGTCATTTCCCATTTGGTGGCACTTGTTGTCCTTTCCTGTAGATATCAAATACAATCTAGGGTATTTATTAGCAAGATGGCCCACCCCGCACCAGTTATCCCACCAAAAGCTCACCCTCTTCCCATCCCCAAGCTTTAATCTAAAACCTTCCGACAGCCATCCTACTCTCTCCCTATCCAATTTATCAATGCAGCATACATCCCTCCACCATGAAGAGCCTAGTCCTTCTTTTTCTTTAATCCAGTCCATCCAATGTCCCCCCCTCTCTCCATACTTCCCTATAATTACTCGTTTCCACAACCCCTCCCTATTTTCAGCAAGACGTCCCCACCATTTACCCAACAATGCTAGATTAAACTTCCGCAACTCCCTCACACCCAACCCGCCTTCCTCCTTTTTTTTACACACCTTATCCCAACTGACCCACTTTATTTTTCTCTCTTCACCCCCACCCCCCCATAAAAAACTTCTACGAATTTTATCAATAGAGTAGAGTATACCTTTCGGGATTAAGTATATTGACATGAGGAACACAGGCAGGCTGGACAACACTGAATTAATGAGCGTGATACGGCCTCCCAAGGATAGATACCGACCCTTCCAAGTAGATAGTTTTTTTCTGAATGAATCCACCATTGGCTTCCACATTGCCACTCTTTTATGATTACCTCCAATTGGGATCCCCAGATATTTGAATGGAAACTCCCCTTCCTTACAACACAACCTGCAAGCCATCTTATTTCTCCAGTTGTCTTCAACCCCAATCCCCATTAATTGGCTCTTCCCAAAATTAATTTTAAGACCAGACACCAACTCAAAAGTTCTCATTATACTTTTAATAGCCCCGATATTGTCGTCCGATGCCTCTCCGAAAAAAATCGTATCATCCGCAAATTGAAGGTGTGACACCGAGACTCCTTCCTTCCCCACTGTCACTCCTTTATATAGCTGTTTCTCCACTGCAGAGGATACTAGCCCATTTAATCCTTCAGCTACTATTAAAAATAGGAAGGGTGATAGCGGGTCACCTTGTCTTATCCCCTTGCTAATCGGGAATTGATTTGTTGGGCTTCCATTAATGAGAACTGAAACCGAGCTCGATGCTAAACATTCCCGTATCCAATTTCTCCAGATTGTATTGAATCCCATTCTCCTCATCATATAATCAATGAAATCCCAACAGACATTGTCATAAGCTTTCTCAAAGTCCACTTTGAACAGGAAGCTCTTCTTCTTCTTTTTCTTAGCCTCATCAATGACCTCGTTCGCTATCACAACTCCATCCACTAGCTGTCTACCCCCGATGAAAGCCATTTGCTGTTCCCCGATGATTTTTGGCAGCACTTTCCGAAGGCGATTTGCCAGCAGTTTAGCTATAATCTTATACATGACCCCAATGAGCGAAATGGGTCTGAATTCTTCTATCCTTTGTGGGTTTTCAACTTTTGGAATCAAGACAATGAAGGATGCATTCGATCCTCTTACAAGTCGTCCGAGCCTATGAAACTCTTGTACAAAATCGATGATCTCTGATTTGATGTCTTCCCACATCTCCTTAATAAATCTGAAGTTGAAACCGTCTGGGCCTGGGGATTTTGAGGAACCGCAATCCCATATAGCTTGTTTGATTTCCACTTCAGAAAATGTGGCTGTAAGGAGTTCATTGTCTACCCCTGAAATCTGGTTGAAACTAATCCCATCCAGTCTCGGTCTTTGCCAATTTTCTTCTGTAAACAGTTTTTCAAAGTGTTCTGCAACTGCTTTTTTTATTCCCAGAACCCCAGTGTGTTGTACACCCTTTATCTGGATGAAGTTGATTTCATTTCTTCTGCTTCTTCCCTTCACACACCTATGGAAGAACTTTGTGTTCGCGTCCCCTTCTTTCAACCACGCCATTCTTGACTTTTGCTGCCACATTCTCTCCTTGATTCTCAAGTGCTTCCATAGATCTAAAAAGCAATTTCTTCTTTTTTCAATGTCCGTATCAGACAATGTGCTCTTCTCTCCTTGTTCATCTATTTCTGCTATCGTCATTTCGGATTCACTGATTTTTCTATCCACATCTGCCATTGATTTGCTGCTCCAGTCCTTCAATGCTTTCTTGGTCATTTTCAGTTTCTCTTTAAGCTTATATCCCTTCCCTCCATTTATTTCACATGAATTCCATGCTGTTCTGATAATCTCCTTACAATCTGGTTGCTCCAGCCAAGCGTCAAAAAATTTAAATGGTTTTGGACCCCAATCAATCTTCTCTTCCTTCAGTAAAATAGGGCAGTGATCCGACACCGATCTACGCAAACCCCATTGTTTCACATCTCCCCATACTGAAAACCAGCCTTCCGAAATCAAGAATCTATCAATTCTACTCATGAATTGTCCATTAGAGTTATACCACATATACTTTCGACCCACCAGTGGTAAATCAATTAACCCCGCATTGTGAATAAAATCATCAAACTCTTCCATCTATACAGACATCCCCTTACATCCTGCTCTTTCTTCTATACTTCTCACAGCATTAAAATCTCCTGCGAGGCACCAGTTTCCATTTCTACTCGAAATTAAATGCTGCAATTCCTCCCACAAGGCTCTTTTACCCGTCACTTGGCAAGGTGAGTAAATATTCAAAATGTGCACAAGTATTTCTTTCTCTCCCCATACACCAGTCACTCCTATAAAATTATCTCCCTCAATCACCTCTATCAATTTTAATACCTTAGGGTTCCACACACACAGCAAACCACCCGACATACCCACCGATGGTTTTGAAATCCACTCCATGTCATCTGTACCCCAAACCCCTCTGCAAATACTATTATCTACAACTTGCAACTTCGTTTCTTGAATAGCTAAAAACTCCACTTTTTCCTTTTTCACTAACTCCCTAATTTGCCTTCTCTTCCCAATCCCTCCAAGACCCCTAATATTATAAGACAACAAGATCATCAAGATCACAACATACCTTCCTCGCCTCCCCAGAACCGTGAGTTGTCTTCTCTGCTTTGTCTCGGCTGTCCCTACTCTCCATCTCTTCAATTCTTTGAATGATCTCCCTATCATCCTCGGCCACTGCCCCTAGCTTTTTCGCAAGGTCCCAAATCTCCAGTGCTAAATTATTCTTCATTTGCTTCTTCAACCATCTATTACAATTCTGGATCCCGCTATCACCTACCGAGTCGCTCGCAATCTTCCCCTTTGATCCAGGTAGAAAGCTTGGCTCAGATCTCCCCTCTGCGTCTTGTTTGCACTGTTTTCTTCTTCCTTTCTTTGAATTTGGACCCATACCCACTGCTCTTGCTTTAGCATACACGGATCTACACATCTTGATTCTCCTTTTCTTCTTCGTTGAGCCCTCTTCTCTTTGCTTCTTGATCCATTCTTCTATGCCTCGTTGTTCTGTTTCAAAACCGTTCCAGAACGGGTCATCTTCTGCAAATTCCAAGCTGTTCTGTTCTACCTCCTTATTTCTAGAAGAGCCATCAATAATTGACCAGCTCTTAATTTCCTTCCCTTTTTGTGTTTGCGTCCTGCCCATATTTGTTGATTCTTCAAAATCTGTATTTTCAGCTTGTGGATTGAGCTTCCCCTCTGTTTCCGTCAGATCATGCTCGGTAAGGCCCAGCTGTAAGCTGCTTTCTCCCCGCCTGGATTTAACATCCAGGCCCAACTTTATGCTGCCTTCTATCGGCCCGGACTGCTCACTAAGGCCCAGATGTTCTCCCTCCTCACCGCCCAATCTACCTGACAAAGCAACGTCTCCCTGCAACAACCGCTCCTCCTCTGCCCCTACTATAAACACTACCTCTTTCAAATTTTGAATATATTCCAGGCTGTTTTCCTCTGAGTTGCACTGTTTCCCCTTCCTCGATGTGGCATGTTCCCGAGGTTTCTCCATTCCCCTTCTTTGCCAACCCGCCACGTCATCATCTTCTTCCTGGAGACCACTTCCATTCACCTGGGCAAACTCCTCTGCAAATACAGACCCCTGTTTCTCCCTCTCACTTTCAGTGGACCATCCTTCATTCTCTACGGAATCACTTTGGTATGCTGGGAAAAAGTCATGTTTTAGGGAAAAAAAGCTATTTGTAAATTCCTCTTCAGTGAATTTCAGATTGTATATTCTCCCATTGATTTGGACTTGGCGCAGGAATGAGATTGTATTTCTAATCGGAGTAGAGATCAAGAATCTTGCTATATCAAATCTCATTTTTTTGCTTGTGTTATCATCTAAACAGATGAATTTTCCCCAAGAGCAGGCCATTTTTTCAAAGAAGTCCAGCCCCCATACATTTAATGGTGTCCCTTGACATCTAACCCACACGAATCTCTCATTAGCTACTGATTCCGGTGTCCAAGGGCGCACATCTTCAAACCATTGGCTTAGCCAATCAGAAGCCATTTCCACAAGATCCTTCAGTTCTTCTTTCTCCTCACAATCTAACAAGACCATCTTCCCCCCCATTGCTCTAACCCGACAGGAGAAATACCCTTCCATGTAAAATTTCTCCTGGAGATTTCGAACCATCTCAACGGAATGAACCGTTCCTACATAGCACCCTTTAAGCCATTCATATTCTTCTGGTTTTGCATTATACTCCATTCCCTCCCACCTTTTTCCTATCCCTTTTTCCTTCCAAACTCTCCTATTTCCGGAGCTTTCATGTTCAATTTTGGTTTTGATTCTACTGCTTGTTGGTCTTCTTTCTACCTCTTGATTGAGCAGCAGATCGCTTCCCTTTTTTGGTCCGCTTACTTGTAATCCCAGCACCACTTCTGCATAACTTCTGTCTTGCTTTTTTGGGGCAACAGCTTGATACTTCCTCCATTCCCCTTCTTGTTTCTGCGCATCATCATATCTTGGTGTATTAACCCATAACTTTTGGCCTCCAACCCAAATTTGATCCAGTTGCATTTCCAGCTCCCTTTTATTTATAACGTCTAAAAACCTCACAAACCCGAATCTACTCCCATTTCTGCTTCTTCTGTTAGGACTATAAATGTCGTACACCCTTCCAAATTTTTGAAAAGTTCTCCACATGTCTGCATAGCTCCAGTCATCCGGAAAATTAGAGAAAAAGTATGGTGTGGCTTGCTTGTATAATCCCTTGTCATACGCACCCTCATTCTTCCACTTTCGAGTCTGGTTCTGAACGTGTTGCCTTTCCCTCCGTTCCTCTGTTTTCCACCTTCTGGTTCTGCTTCTACCCCGGGACCCTGCACGCTCTTGATTCAGTGTTGTCCGCCTTGCTAGTGACCGTCGTCCGTCAACCACCCCTCTCTCTCTCTCTCTACCTCTCTCTCTCATCCTCACTGATATTGTTCTAGTTTTTTTGGCTATATATATTGATTTAAACTATTTGCGATATTATGTATTAAAGGGTTAAAGGTAAAGCTACCAACCACTTCCTCTGGTGAAGTACGAATTGCTGTTCCACGCTATCAAAGCCACAACCAAAAGAACATCAAAAGACAAGGTATTTGTATGTATCCAAGTTAATTACACTTATTAGATAACGTAATATCATTTCAAAATTTGATTTCAATTCGTTTTCAAATACCATTTCCTTGTTTGAGAATACAACAATATTGAACTTAGCTAGGATAGATATGTGCGTATTTCAGATTTATTTATGTATTTAATTTTAAATTAATGTAACTAATATACATGCATGGTCATGGACTACTTATAACTATTGTTTTAAGTCAGCATGTATATAACAGGGGTTCAATTTTGCAGCATTTGGTCTACTTCGTGGATTTGGATTAATGCTCCTAAATTTCTTTGGTAATTA
>BPVZ01000080.1:843297-863994 GCA_020521535.1 Rubroshorea leprosula
ATTTTATTTGCAATATCAATACACATCAAATGACTTAATTAAATAATTAATAAAATTAAAATTGATTTTTACTTTTATATAAATTAATAATAAACAATTATAATAAATGAACCCTTTAATAAAAAAAAAACACATGTTAAATTGGAACCAAATCTGAAATAAAGTTTAAAAAATCCATATTAAATTAGGCCTAAATCGTTTTAACCCATGTATAATCCAGTATGCACCCAAAACAGGTAAAAACATTTTGTTTTTATGGAAAAAAGAGAAATTTTGATTATTTAAATGAACTGAATTTAATTTTAATATGTTACTATAAACAATATTACTTTTATTTACTTTTTAGCAAATTTAATTTAATTTTTATTTTTTTAAATATAAATTTTATATAAAAATTTAGTATTTTATATAAATAATAAGTAAAAAATTTTATTAAATAAAAATATTGAAGAATTTCATGTAAAATTTTTTTAATTATTATTTATATATAAATTAAATATTAAAATAAATCTACTAAAATTAAAGGAATAAAGTAATAAATATTAATATGTAATTTTTTTTTTTGTTTAAATCACCCGATATTTAGAAATCTACTCAATTATTTACTAATCTAGATTTGGATCTAATAAAATCCAACAAATAACAAAACTTTCCTTTATAAATTTTAACAAAATTACATTTCCAAAACTTAAAACCAAAATCCCTATTTAAATTAGAAAAGTCTCTATTAACTGATCCACCGGTTTTGGTGGGCGTAATATGTAATATTATAGAATAATTATTTTATTGATTATTAGTTTTTCTTTTTCGAATGACATAGATGAAGATAAAAATTTGAGAATTTTTCGTCCCCTTAAATAATTAGAAATTAGATAGAATGTTTAATTACCTCCAGAAGAACCCTCATCAAGTGTCATAATTCCGGCTTTTCCCTTCTCTTTCGTCACCTTCTCTTTCATCTTGGCTTCCTGTACTTGGAATTCCAGAATCAAGAATCTAGTTCTTGTGAATTTTGGAATCCCCGTCCTGATTTCCTTCACCGGGTCGATGAATCTGTTGTTGAATTCGAAGCATTAAGCGAATCGATGACCAACAGCTCAACGACGCCTGTGGCTAAACCGGACCTCAGCCCACTGGTCTCGCCGACCAGCTCCCGGTCGGTGACGCAGACGGTGAACGGATCGCACAAGTTTGTGATCCAGGGTTACAGTTTGGCGAAAGGGGTGGGGGTGGGGAAGCACATTGCCAGCGACAATTTCACCGTGGGTGGGTACCAGTGGGCCGTTTACTTTTACCCCGATGGCAAAAACCCTGAGGATAATTCTGCCTACGTTTCGGTTTTCATAGCTCTGGCTAGCGAAGGGGCTGATGTCAGGGCACTGTTTGAGCTGACGCTGGTGGATCAGAGCGGGAAGGGGAAGCACAAGGTGCACAGCCATTTCGATCGCTCTCTTGAGGGTGGCCCCTATACTCTCAAGTATCGCGGTAGTATGTGGTTAGATTTTCTCATCTTGAATCTCAAATTCGACATTTTTTTCGTTGGTTTTGTTGATTGCTTTGTTAAATTTCTATGTCAATACGTTCAAATTTAGACGAAAGGAAAAAGCTTGTTGGGTTTAATTGAAAGTTTTTCCCCTCTTTTTGAATGGATGATAAATATTGCCGTACATTGATATTCTATATGGGTTCATTTCCCCCATTTCCATTTATCCTGTAGGGGATACAAGCGATTTTTCAGACGAGCTATGCTTGAATCGTCTGATTACCTCAAGGGTGATTGCTTGCAAATTAATTGTACAGTTGGAGTTGTGGTTTCAGCAATAGATTGTCCAAGATTTCACACAATTCAGGTGCCACAGTCTGATATAGGATCACATTTTGGCAAGCTGTTAGAAAATATGGATGGTTCAGATGTTACTTTCAATGTCGCTGGGGAAAAATTTCATGCTCATAAGTTGGTGTTGGCTGCTCGTTCCCCTGTATTTAGGTCCAAATTTTTTGATGAGGCAGAGGAAGATACGCGAGAGGTTGTCATTACCGATCTAGAACCTAAGGTTTTTAAGGTGATAATACTGGATATCTTTGGTTTTCCCTTTCCTTTTTAAGGGTTTGGATCTTTAATCATTTCATATTCATCATTCCTTCTTTTATTTGTGTTTTTTCTCAAACAGGCATTGTTGCATTTCATATATAGAGACACATTGTCTGAAGATGTCGAGAGTGTGGGGTCTAGCTCCTCTTCAGTGTCCTCAATATCTGAAACATTAACAATGAAGCTGTTGGCAGTAGCTGATAGGTACGGTCTTGAGAGACTCAAGATGATGTGTGAATCACACCTTTGCAAGGATATATCTGTGAATACTGTCTCCAAAATGTTAACTTTAGCCAATGACTATCGTGCTATAGAGTTAAGAGCTGTGTGTCTCAGATTTGCTGCTGAAAACCTTGCTGGTAAGTCCTATGTCCTCCATCTCCTACGTAATTTAGTCTCTCATCATCCATCATTTGGACGGCATGACAAGTCAAAAGTGGTAATAAACATGACATTGCTGTCTTGAGATATCCTATTAGAGAATGCTATTTTTTAAATAACCTCAACCAAATATCAATTTCTAAATTAAAACATGGATAATCCTTTTGCTACTTAATTAAGATGGTAGGTTTCTTTTTCTTTTTTGTTTTTGGTTTTGCTACATGTGGTAGGTTTTTACTGGGTCTTCCTGCTTCTGAAGGGGAATGAGTTCAGAATTATGTATAATTGGGAGGTGCTTAACTTTGGATTCTTTTCCTATATAATGATGCATGCCAATGTATATTTGTGGTAGTTTTGTCTGTGCTTTTGTGTCTGCTCAGATGTCATTGTTCAAGACTATCTATACAGGGAAGGATAAAACTGTGAAATTAGGCACTTTTTCTTATGGGAGGTACAAGTAATGATATATCAAATACATAACATATCAACCAATCAATCACAAATACAATATGAGAAACCACTGTCGG
Source organism: Rubroshorea leprosula (assembly GCA_020521535.1). NCBI lineage: Eukaryota > Viridiplantae > Streptophyta > Magnoliopsida > Malvales > Dipterocarpaceae > Rubroshorea > Rubroshorea leprosula. Next base: position 846,298 of record BPVZ01000080.1, read on the forward strand.
ACATGACATGGTCCTGAACTCCAATGCTTCAGCCTTTCAGGGTCTCTACCTTACTACTAAGCCAAGGCTTTATTGGCCCCTCAGCACATATTATAGAGATGTTAAAGAGTATTGACGAGTATATTTTTTCATTTGTGTGGTAATACTGATACAATAGTTTCCTAGCAGAATTAGGGTAGAGTACCTAATATACTTTATGAGGGTTGAATTGTGTATCTGTTCAGCTTTAGATCTCGAGGAACAAAGATTAGAAGCTAACATTGACTCTAGTACCTATTTGTTTGTTAAATAAAGAGAACATATGTCTATTTGATTATTGGTTAGAATATTTTTGGTATTTGTAAGACTTGGTTGTGGCTTATGGGTGAGGGGCACTGGCTCATGTTTTTTGGGGGCTCATAGACAAATATCCATTTCTGTTCAAGGTGTCCAATATTTGTGTGACACATGTTTGCTATATTGGACAATAACTGAATTGTGATCCTCAATCATTGGAAATAAAAAATTCTTTTGTTGTACAACAAGTATAAATCCGTATGGCTATTGCAGTGTAATTAAATATAAAGTGACATAGAAGCAATTCAGAAGTTAATGATCATCGCAGAACTGTTTATCATATTTTTAGATCTCAAATTTTCAGGATCATAAGAAATGGTAAAGAAGGCAAAAGTCTCAAATGATGACTGGAATTTATTGTCATGCTTTGATTTTTTCTTTCTTTTTCCCTTGTGCAAGAATTGTCTCTCATTCTCCAATGTTGGTTCTTTTTGTAGCTGTCATGCGATCAGATGGCTTTAAATACCTAAGAGAGAACCACCCAGCACTGCAGTCAGAGATTCTGAAGACAGTTGCAGGATGTGACCAGGATTGTAGCAGTGGAGGCACAAAATCACGGAGTGTGTGGGCTCAACTTTCAGATGGTGGTGACACTAGTGGTAGGAGGGTCAGGCAAAGAACCTGAAAGTAGTTGATGATGGTTTAAAAATTGAAAAGCAAATCAGCAAAACCATCATCAAACATGTCTAGTTTCTCATGGAAGGTACAGCCACAAGGCAGTAAACAAAGTCTTGTAGATAGTGAGATATGAGTTTTTACTGTAAGTTGATGCTGTGCTGTGTTAGCTGTCCTGTTTTTCAAGATTTGTAAGTACCTAAGACATTAAGAACATGGCTCTAGTGTCCTCTGTAGTTTGCTAACAAGTTTTACTTACTTTCCAGTCAGCTGTTAACTTTGTGATAATCTGGTTCTTTTTCTTGGGTACATGATACATCATGCTTCTATTTTAATTTCTTCCATCATTCTTTAACATTGAGAAGGCTTAGCAGCCAAAAATTTTGTATTTTAGTTGTTTTATTAGTTAGAGATTCTTAAGATGAGCTGACCAATTTTTTTCTAGTCAAAAAATTAGTTTGCTTGCTTGTGTATATCTCTTTATTATTAATTTTTTTAGTACATTGAAAAGTAAGCTAGTTGAGAGGAGTTTAAATTTAAACTTTAAATCTCTTTACCTTGACTCCAAATTGAGTTTTATATTTGGTAAATATCAACTTAATTAAGGTATTGGTAGTTCTAGCCTTTCTCTTATTGGGTTAAGAATGTAATTATGAATCTATAATTTAAATTTCAATACAAAATACCAATAATAGTTGGATGGAATCTTTTTAACTTATGTCTTTAAAAGATGTAGTAATTATATTTTTTATAATTAATAAGTATAAAAAATAAAAATTAATTTTAAAATTATCAATCATTTAATAAAAGTTATTCACTTGACACTTAACAATAGGATAATGATAAGGACATCATATCATTAAATTAATTTTTGTATATAATATTATAATATTATAGATTTTAAAAAATAAAGAAAATTTATTATTAAATAATAAAAATTTTATTTTTTAATATTTTAAATAACATCATTGATATCACATCATTAATATTAAATTTTAATATTATTTATTAATATTATTAAAAATAATATTTACTTTCGTATTTTTTTATAAAAAAATTATTATAAAAAAATATAATTAATGTATCCTTTCAGCTGAATTTATTCGAGATAAAAAATTACTCTATGACCAATGAATGTCAAAAAAAATAAAAAATAAATAAAAATTATAACTGTTGAAACTGCCTGATGATCAACACGTAGGACAAACTCGTAGGTCGGTTGGCTTTAATCTGGTCGTAATCCGAACGTATTCTTACCGCCCAAGAAACTCGGGCATGTAAAGTTCTCGCCTTTCATCAGATACTGTGTCTCTACTTGTACGCGTTGCAGATAGTTCTCCTTTGGGGTTGAAAAAAAAAGGGGGGGTAGAGAACTGTTCACTTCGTCACTGACGGCCGTGATACGGCGGAGATCCTAGTCGGAGCACGATGGTCCGCCAGTGGTGCTCTCACTGCCTCCAGTTTTGCAAGGCAGCGCTCGCCGCTGGCTTCATGTAACGTCACTTCTTTACTGCTCCTACTTAATGCGTTTTGATTCTTTAATCATACCCCCTTTCATATCCTGTGCAGATTTTTCCTTTTCTTTTCCATTTAGTGCAAGAAATGTGATGAATTCGATCTCTTTTTTGATTTGATTTCAGATCTTGTTCAACCTGTGGAAAGGTGTTAGGTCCGATACTGCTGAAGAATGTAAGATTTAAGAGAAAGAAAAAGAGCAAGAAAATCAGACATGCTAACATTGTTACCGGAGTTGATACATCAAATTCTGAGGGAATTTCAAAATCTCAATGAAGATTCAGTCAACCAGTGGCTTGTTTGAAGGTTAAGTCCTACACTTTAACTGTGAATTTCTCTTTCCTGAAAAACAAAGTTACATCTACTATTACTACTGTATGCATGATCAACAGAAAAATTATGCTTTACAGTATTCCATCTGCATGTGGTCTTTTTTTTTTCTTTTTTTTCCTTTTTGGCACTGGTTTTCTTGAAAGAAATTTACCAATTGATGATGTATATGAAGAAGGGCAAGTCTAACATGAGAGAAAAGAGGCAGTTAGCTTAGCCAAGGAGACTGCCTGGACACCGAATGCTCATCCTAATATGCTTTGGAACAACTTTCAGAGGTGCAGGCAAGTCATCCTTGGCTACCAAACAGACTCTTGTCTTCATGTAAGGCTTCTTTCCTTTGCTGATTAATGGTTCAAGTTGGAGCAATTCCTCTGTTTTTGTAGACATTGCAGGAATTGGGAAGAGAAGAGGCTATAAGACTAGCCAAGGTGACTGCCTGAACACCAAATAAGCAAGTTCCTTGCCCATGGACAATGTGCTTTGGAACAACTTTCCGTGGTGCACTCAAGTCATCCTTTGCTACCATATTAGACTCTTATCTTCATGTTAGTTTTCTCTCCTTCAGTGGTTCATGCTTCAATTTGGAGACATTTGTCTGTGTATATAGACATTGCTGGAATGGGGAGTTTAGCCCATATTGCGACATTTGTTTAGATTCCCTTCCATTTCCTGCTTGCTTATGTGTCTTCTTTTCTTGCACCGTTAATCTGCATTGTTCAGCTGCCCATTATGGAACATATTCTTCTTCTTCTCCCTAATCCTTTGGTTTTTCCATTTTTGGATAGTGAATTAGAAAGGCATAGCTCTGCCCAATTGCATAAATCCATAATCTAGTTTTGAAATGCTATTGACACATGGCTAAACATAAGGTTAAATGGAATAAAATCTTCATATAGGGGAAATCTCAATGACTGAATTATTTGCTATAATAAAATACACAGCTTTTTCATCTGACTTTACAAATTAGAATGGACCTCACACTTGGGTTTTTTGACTGGAATTTGTTCTTCCATTTTAAGTTAAGGTCAAACCCTTGTGGGACAAGAATATGAGTCAAATAGCAAAGAATAAGTTAAGAGAAGAAAAGGGTCCCTTGCTAGAGAGGGCTTTTTCATCATGGTTCCCTTGACTTATCTCAGTAGACATATGATTTTCTATTCCTCCTCCATATCCATTACTGGAATGATATGAAGTTCTGATGAAGAAGAATATATTCCATTAAATCGTGGCAACTTTGATACAAAGCATTTGGGTGGAGCGAGAGAAAGTATGAAGGAGGGAAAAAAAGAGAGAGAATAGTTTTGGATTCAAATCTGATTATTCTTTGGAGGTCAGGCTATAAATAGAGAGCTGAAGACATTGAATTGGCATCCAACCAAACAGGCCCAACATATATGAAAGGAAGGGAAATGCCTCCCTTCCTCTTCTTCTTGACTTGGCATTACATCATGAATTGTAGAATGGAGGCCTTACATGACGACAAGAGTCTGCTGAATAGCCAAGGCTGACCTGCCTGTTCATAACAAGATGTTCTAATTTTGGAACTCGTCTGCTAGTCAGGCAGTCACCTTGGCTAAGTTGGCTGGCCCTTCTTCTTCATGCTAGGCTATCTCTTCTTCCTCTAAGGCATCTAACACTATGTTTATCTCCAGAGTTTTTATCCAATCTCTTTGTTTATCTTTTTTTTGAACAAGGGCAATTTTGAAATAAGAAAAAGAGATTGAACTCAACCCATGAGATTAGAAACACACACTTAACCAATCAGATTGCAAGATTATGTGTGTAGTTTTTATTGAACCATTTAATAGATGCTATTTTTCAGAAATTAATTTATTTGAAGTAATCTTACTTGTAATTAACTTAAAATATTTTAATTGTAATGATATTTTAATAATTTAAGTATGGTACTTCTAAATATAAAAAAATAAAAAGAATGATAAAAAAAGAGAATTTTCTTCTATCATATTTTTCCATAAATCAAACTTATTCTTTATTTTCCTCAAAAAAAGAGGTTATTATATTTTTAAGAGTTGCGTTGATTAGAAAAAGGGAAAATTCCATCCAATCTCCAAAGTTCGTTTGGGGACTCAATTGAGTGAAAAGAAAACAATTGGGGTCATTTATAACATTCTCTAAAAAACTAATTCTTCGTGTCACTTGCAAGGTTATTTAAGTAATTAAAAAACATTAAACAGACAGCTGATAGCTTGACACGCCAACGCACACCGTTCGATCATAATCCTCTAATCCAACGGCTGAGGAAGAAACCCTAAACGCAGAATGGAAGTTGCTGCCCTTAAACCACAGTCGGTCTCTCATATCCCATCCCAACTGACCCGTTAACTCCTGAAGTCGATACATACTCTTCTTCTTCTTCCTCTGCTAAAGGTTCAGATCCTCCTTCTCCCTCTGTTCTTACGTTATTATTATTTATATTCAGTCTCTGATTGTATCTGAAATGTTTGTGTTGAGCATCGTTTAATTTGTTGTGGGGTTTGCCTAAATATATTGATTCTCTTTTTGGGCAATTGTTTTTTGGGTTTTTGGTATTTTTTGTATCCTGTTCTTGGTTTGAGTAAATTTGGAGTCTTGATTTTGTTTAGATTCCATAATCTGTGATTAGGGTTTTTATAGAATGTTGGTACAGTACTATGGTGTTTGGATGATGTTGGGGATATTGTTTTCTGTTGGGTACGTTTATCATTGGATCTGCAATCTTAGGTAATTTTGAGTTTATATGAATTACGTCCAAAGTTTGATGTTTGGGGGTCTTTATTTCTGGGCCATTTTAATTTTCTTCCTATTCCTTTTAGCTGATTTTCGAGGTGTAGGAAGCATGTGATTGCAACCCACTAAGCTCTTCTGTAAAAGAGATGACTTTTCCCTCTTATCTTCTCTGGTTGTTTGATATAAGGCTTCCATGTGTTGATCATTCCTATAGATGATGTCCTTTTTTAGAGTATTTAAATCTACTTTTAAACTGTAGGCATATTTATGTTTAAAATGTAAATATAGTGGGCTTCTTATCTTCTCTTTCATTTGTCTGACTGTTTATTCTGGCATGTAGATGAATGTTGAGAGGCTACAAAAGATGGCCGGTGCCGTCCGCACTGGTGGGAAGGGAAGCATGAGAAGGTGTGTAATTGATTGGAATTTTGTTTAATAGTTTATTTTATTTTTGTTTCCATGTCAACTGCATTATTCTTGTTACTGGTTAATGTGTTCTCAACATTGTTTGTGTTGGCCATATTGTCATTGAGGGATGTTTATAATCTTTGCCTTAAATGACCTGATTTTTGATTTTGTTAACTGCATGAATTCATTTGTGATAAATCATCTTTGTCTTCTAGATATGGTCCTTAATGTTTTGTTTCTTGCTATTTTGATTTGTTTTAATAGAAAGAAGAAGGCTGTCCATAAGACTACCACCACTGACGACAAAAGGCTACAAAGTACCCTCAAAAGAATAGGAGTAAATGCTATACCTGCAATAGAGGAAGTTAACATCTTCAAGGATGATGTTGTAATTCAATTTGTTAACCCCAAAGGTAGATGCCGAATTGCAGATTAGTGGCATGTGTATCCTTTAGTTTTTTTACCTGGTTTTTGTTGTAAACTAATATTTGGTGGTTTATTTTTCAGTTCAAGCATCAATTAATGCTAACACCTGGGTTGTTAGTGGTGCACCACAGACAAAGAGTATGGCTCTCTTTCATCCTGAGACCCGTAGACATTGATAAAATCTATTTGCTATTAACAGATGAAAATGTGCTGTCATCAAGATTTGAGATTTCTCAACTAGTTTAAAGTTTCCCCAGTTAATTATTTGTCTTGCTGTCTGCTTGATGTTTTAACCTGTTATATTTTTGGTGTTACAGAATTGCAGGATATTCTCCCAGGAATTATCAATCAATTGGGTATGAGTTTATCTCTCTGTTTAATGTCTTAGTTACAGTTGTTAGTTGTTCATAACTGAGGATATGAACTCGCTAACCCATTCCTTGTGAATGTTTCAGGCCCAGATAACTTGGACAACTTGAGGAAATTGGCAGAGCAGTTCCAGAAGCAAGGTCCTGCAGCTGGTGAAGATGCAACCAACACACAAGAGGAGGACGATGATGATGTCCCTGACCTTGTGCCTGGGGAGACCTTTGAAGCTGCTGCAGAGGAGGGTCAAGCTGCTAAATAGAGTTTTTAGAGAGATTTTGTGTTGTTTTATGTATCTTCCATAATTTGGACAATCATCTGTTTTTCAATTCTGGTGTTTTTAATTAATCATCTCCTTGTGACACACTGGATAGTGTTACTCTGGATGCTTTTGATCTGATCCAACCCTCTCTTTCCCAAATTTCCTGAATGTTGTCGCATCATCTCCCATATATGATCTTATAAATATCTAACATTGTGTGACTGAAAAGTGTAGTAGTTTTTACTGTCTTTTTTGACTTCTCTTTGGGTTCACCATTCAAATTGAGAAATAAGTCTTCTATTCGCATAAAGTTGCAAAACGTTCCAGCAGAGCTTCAGCTTTTGTCCTCGTTATTCAGCAGTTTGGCATATAGGTTTACATTACATACTGCAAGTAGTGCAGCCTCCCTTCAAACCTAAGATATGCCTACTGTGGATTCTTTAAATAAGTGGAACCCAAGCAGCGGCACCAAGACAAGGCCGAGGTATTTGGAACAAAAGGGTCTCTTTAGTTAGTTTTTATTTTCTGACAAGCAAAATAAATTAATGGCAGTACGTCTCCTTAGTTGTAAAATGGAGATGCAGTGTTGCAGTAGAAGCTGTACAAAACAAGAGAAGGATTTGAGAACCTGGGGAAGTGAAGCCATTGTTCCTCCGAGAATGTTATACAAGTCTCTTTATGTAAGGTCTTTATTTTTCTTAGTTGCTGCTTTTGGTTTGTGCAACATGCAACGGAGAAGCGAAAGCCTACGATGAAAGAAAAAAGAGCCTTCTAGCCTTGCGCCAAAGTGCCTGCCTGCCTGCTAAAAAATGGGTTCCTCCATTCATTGTTGTCGTAAACGAAAGTCGAAACCTCTTGCAAGGCAAAGGCAAGTCATCCTTGGCTATCAAACAGGATTCTATTCTTCATGTGTGGCCTCTTTCCCTTTCAAATCTCAATTCCATGCCTATCTCTAACTCTGAAGTTGGTACTTATATGCCTCAACATTATATGTGAAAATAACTTATTCTCATGAAAGACTAGTGAACAAATCATTAGATTCTTCATTCTCAAGAGATTAAATTCACACACTTATTTGCACGCCACAGGGCTCTTATGAAATTCCCCTCTTTTCTGCTTCCTCTACAACTAGCACATATTCTCTTCCTGAATGTCTAACCAATTATTTGCATCAAATTCCTTTAGAGCTGACTTTATATGAGTTGAAGATTAGCGGATGCAATTTTCCCATCCCTGTTTCAACAGCGAAAGACAACAAATTATCGCCTTACCCTTTTATCAGGATCGAAAAGATATAAAGAGGATAAGAAAGTTAAAGGTTCCAAAGGTTTGCAATCCAAAGAAAATATATTCTCCAACCCTTATCAGGCATACAGATTACTAAAATGGAGGTCGGTTGTCCAGCGCCACCAGAATCACTGCATTGAGCCATCAAGTGAAATTTTCAATTATGCAGAGTTTTTCAGCCAAGATTTTGCAACTAGTCACCAACCCTTTATCTTAATAATTCATCTGAATATTATTGGAATTTATTCTCTACTTTAAGTTCAAATCGAATGATTTTAAGCTTTGGAGTTCTCTAGACTACAAGAAGTGTTAGGACTAATGAGAAAGAGGGTTTATTTAGTTCTGCATCCAAGTCCTATCTTAGCCATTGATAGGTTACATGGCTATAAATACAAAGCTCGGGACACAAGCATCATAGTGATTTGAGAGAAACTGAGGCCTAACATGAAGGAGTGGTTCTTTCTTGAAAGCCAGGAATGACTTGCCTACACACTCTAAAGATTTTAGAATTTGGAGGCAAGTCATCCTGGCTCTCTTGGCAGCCTCTTCTATTCCATGATAAATCTTCTCTTCTACACATCTACCACAGAACATTCTACAATACTATTGTGATTTTCTTCCCTACCATTTCAATTTCTTTGCATGTTTTCCATGCTTCTTGTTGAGCATGATGAAAACTCAACAAAGGAATTAGCCAGCAAGGAACAAAAAGGGGTTTCTTACCCAAAAAATCAACCCCTGTAGTACACATGTTCTTCAAAAAATAATTCACTTAAGATATTTCTGAGAATCTTTTATTTTTTTGGTTGAAAGTTCCAACAAAATTGTGGTTCTTTTTGGACGAAAAAATAGAAGACTCCAAAGATTCTGTTATCTACATCCCTATCAGAACATTAAAATTGATACCACAAAATTGCATCACATTTGTCCAAAAAACCCATATAAGAAAACATGCATTTATGGTTTAATCTCAGCTAACTCTTGTTTCTCTTGAAAAAAAAAATGAAATTAGCTGCTTAATCTCTGTTCCAACCCAAGCTCCCAAGCTGCTCAAATCCTCTCTCATCACCCATCTTATTTTTCAAAAGTTTCTCCTGTTTCTTTTAAATCTGTAATCCTTTTTCAAAAGCTTTTTCTACAGATGTTGTTGAAAGATGACTTCTTGAACCTATTGGCAAGCAATTAACTCATTTCTTTCTTCCATTTTTTGTCTTTGATTAGGGTTTTAGACTGAGTCCTTCACATGTGTGCATTTCTTTTGAATTTGAGCTCATAAAAGGAACAAAACAGAATCTACACCAAAAATTCCCCTTCTTTTTTTCTCACTAATGTTGGATTTATTGCCCTTTCTGGTTACTATTGTGAGTAATTCTGTTACATGCATGTAAACATACATTGTTCTTCATGTTCCTGCTTCAAGAATGTAAATGATAATACCAATTGTACATGGCACTATCTAGAGTGAGGTGACATTCAGCCTTCTTCCTGGGTAGGCTGATGTGGTGATTCCAGTTTCAACAGATAAATCATACATGTATTACTAAAAAGAATATTAGTTCAGGGTGTAAAAAGACAAAAATATCATTAATGAATTGAATTTAAGTACAAATAGTAATTTTATCTTTACACACTTTTGGGCTGATTTTTTTAGAAGGTGGACTATAAAGTAATTTTTAAGATTCATGTTACGATTATGAATTTATCAAAATATATATACTTAATAAAATTATTTCTTGGAATTTATTTTCTATGATCTAATATAGTTATCCTATTTTTTATATTTATGATTATTGAAACAAATTTATTTATTATATCATTATCTATTATCAAAAAAAATTTATTTATTATAATAATTAGAACTTATCATTCTATTTAATTTCACCCTTATTTATTATAATTAGACGAAAAAATTATAACACATTTCCTTCTTTTTTGAAACAATAGTAAAATTGAAAAATGAAACAATTAAATTAAAGCATCCCTATTTAAAAAGTATGACAATTAAATCTAATAAAAAAATAAGTAATTTTAACAAATTATACTTTTTTAAAATTACTAAATTACCATTGATAAAATAAGAAAAGAACTAAGAAATAATTTTATTAAGAGTATTTTAATAAATTTATAAATTAAATATGTAGTATGATTTATAAAACACTTTTTCATTATTTTTTTTTTACTAAGAACAATACTTTTCTAAATATAAGAAAATAAAAATAAAAAATAAAAAGTTCGATTGCAGCATGTAATAATGCATAGGTTTTCCACTTACCTGGTTATGAGCTTCTGCAGGCCCAGTCTAAGGCATGAGGCCCAGGCCCAATCCAACTAACCAGGCGCCGATCACCTGCGGGCGAGACTACTCCAACACATCATCTTCCTCTTGCTCTCAACGCAGACTCCAAACATTTCCTTCCATTACGAGACGAAGCTGCCATAGATACTCTGCTAAAGTCAAAACCCTAGTTTCTATTTTCCTCTGCAATTCCTTCGTGGATAAACGCGATATTTTCCAAGCTTTGGATTTGGAGCTCGGAAATGGAACTCGCACAGTCGCACAAAATAGAGATGATAAGCATAGCCGTCGCCGTCGTTGCCGTCGGCGCTGCTACGGCTTACTACTTCTACGTCACGAAGAAACCTAAAGCTAAAGGTACTCTTCCATCTTTCTTATGCAGAGTTACGCATCTTGCATGTTCAGTTGATCTTAATCAGATAGCAATTTAAGTATGTAATGTTAGATTCAATCGGTGTTTTACCTCTGTTTCTTGATAGGCTGCTTGGATCCTGAAAATTTCAAGGAATTTAAACTTGTTAAACGCACTCAACTGAGCCATAATGTGGCGAAGTTTAGGTTTGCTCTTCCAACTCCAACATCCGTTTTGGGGCTTCCGATTGGACAGCACATGAGTTGCAGGTTTGCTCTGTTACTGCCTTTTTTTATTTGTATATGTGATATAATGCCAATTGTGTCTGCATTTTCGGTACTTGAATAGTTTTAGGTAGGCATTAGGTTGCATTGTAACCTATCAGTCACTTAAAAGTGAAGTTATTTTCTTGAGCAGAGGAAAGGATAGTGTTGGTGAAGAAGTTGTTAAGCCATATACTCCAACAACTTTGGATTCGGACTTAGGATACTTTGAGCTAGTCATAAAGGTACATATAAATGGACTACTTTGGTTTTTGTTGTTAATTGGTCATTCTCATTATTGTCTGAATTGGCATATAGAAATTAGTTCTTCATCTTATATAGATGTATCCACAAGGAAGGATGTCCCATCACTTTAGGGAGATGCGTGAAGGTGATTACTTGGCTGTGAAGGGACCTAAGGTAAACTTGTTTAATCTGAGTTTATTGCATGGTATTACCATGTTGGCATTTTCGTATTCTTCTTTGCATGATGTGTTGTGTTCTTAAAGAGAATTGATGCTTCTGTAATGTCAAGGGATTTTGAATACACATAAGTTTAACCTATTATTTCATGATTCTACAACTTTTACCAATTCCAAACTCTATTTTGATCATGAAAGTTTGTGTTCATGAATAATACCATGTTCTGTGGGGTGAAGATTTACATAGGATATTTTAGGAGGGACTTAACTATGACAATAAATCTAAACTAACTTATTATATTTTCTTGTTGATTACTTGTAATTAAAAATGTTTGCTCAATTTGCAAAGCAAGAAAATTTGTTTGCTCTGGCAGCCTAGGTATGTGCATATGATTCTTGACACAATGCACATCTCCATTGTTCTATTTGTTTTCAATTTTAACAGGCAACTTTTCGATGAGTATTTCTTCCTTCATTTTTCTGATGGATCTGTTTTTTAGGAGACTGGCCCTTAGAAACATCAGCCTATGGTTCATCTAATATTCAACAAACAACTCATAATTATTTCCATATGATACTTGCAGGGGCGCTTTAAGTATGAGCCTGGCCAAGTTAGAGCATTTGGGATGCTAGCTGGGGGCACTGGCATTACTCCAATGTTCCAGGTATGTTATCTTTTCTATTTTTCTCAGTTTTTCATCTTTTTGCAAATTATCTATTTAGTTTACTAGTTTCTTGTTTCTCAATTGATTTCCTCAGGTTACACGAGCCATATTGGAAAACCCAAGTGACAAGACCAACATTCACCTTGTTTATGCCAATGTCACTTATGAAGACATTCTCTTGAAGGTGCTCTCTCTCTCTCTCTCTCTCTCACATATTATGTATAACAAATGGGAGTTTTCTTCTCATTTCATTATTGTGCAATTCCAAAACCAGGATTACCATTCCATTTCTGATCTTACTGTGGCAGTGGCAGGAGTTTGCTATAATGTGAAATAATGATATGAGAGATCTGAAAATGATAAGAACTTGGAAAAGCAGTGCAATATTAACATGCCACTTCTGCTGGTTGATAGTTGTATGCTAATTTATTCAAGTATGTTTTCAGGAAGAGCTGGATAATCTTGCAAGTAAATTTCCTGATCGGTTCAGTATCTACTATGTTTTAAATGAGGTGAAATTCCTATCATATGCTGTTGTGTTGCTAGTATTCTCTGTCTTTCTTTTTAATTCCTTTCCTTCAATGCTCAAGTCGTGATTTTTTTCCTCTTGTTTAGCAGACACTTCACATTATTTAGCTTGGTGTTTTCTTCCTCCTTTATGGGAAAAATAATCCATTATTCAAATGCCAGTTTGTCAGCTATTTTTTTTATAAGCATTTTATGTAGGAATATACCTATATTGTGTTTTCCTTGTCAGCATGATTTATTTTAGTTGTGTGAGTTTTGCAGAATCTCTTAAGTTTGTCAGGTTGAATCTTTTTATGGATGTGCTGATGTGTTTTATGTTGAAAAATCACCTTCAGCCGCCTGAAGGATGGGATGGTGGCGTTGGGTTCATATCAAAAGAAATTATCCAAACTCACTGCCCTGCTCCTGCACCTGATATTCAGGTAAACATTGAAAATCTCTTTCTATCTCTCTCAGCTTTGTTGTGATAAGGGCAGAGAGATTGATCTTTTGACCTGTACAGATATTGAGGTGTGGACCACCACCAATGAACAAAGCTATGGCTGCTCATCTAGAGGCTCTTGGATACTCCCCTCAGATGCAGTTCCAGTTTTAAGCCTCCAATGGTGCTTCTGTCACTTTAGTGTCAACTTGTTTCAAGAATGTTCATCAACCTTTTATGGTTGTTATTATTTCAAATGGATGACTACCTGCCTAATGTATGAGTAATTTCACTGTGGGAGTAAATTTCCACTGAAACGAGAATCTGTATTATGGGATTTGCAAATGATAGAATGCATGCTTTTTAAGTTCAAATATGATTTTCTCTTGATGATTGCTAATATTCTTTGCCCTCCTACAAATGTTAAACGTTGTATGCCTTTTTCTGTTTGCTCATTTGACTTAATTTTCATTTCTAACCTGCTTGGATTTTTCGTTTCTGAACAGCAGAGATTAGTAACATATTCCATTTTGTTCATCTTTTGAGAATATGGGACATTGCAACTCTATTATGATGACTTCCATCAAATTCTCTCTCTCTCTCTCTCTGTTATTTGTTTTCAAGAATGTGAGTGCTGGAGGATCATTTTGGAGGGAACCTTCCTTGAAGAAATGAGGAAATCATCTGAAGTGCGCTCTCTGGTTTGTAGCTGGGAACAAGATGTCCTGCTCCTCTGACTGTAGCAAAAGTCAGTCCTTTATATTCCACCACATACCCGCCAACCTGTCATTATTCATAAAACTGTTCCATCATTTTCAGCTTCAACATACCATGACACCTTTTCCAAAATGCTTATTTAGGTTACAAAGATGGAGTGAGGCAGATAATTTTTCTATCATTATTCCCTTTTTACCTCATTCTTAGTGTACCATGGATGCCAGGCAGTCTTGATGGGAAGCTTTAAGGTGTTTATCAAGCTTCTGGATGAGGTAACAGGTACATTTGCATCTGTGTCGCCACTGCAAGAGGTTAAGATATTATCTTAAGGTATTCAGTTTGGGACTTGCAATTGATTGAAAATATCCTAAATTTTACTAATTTATACTCAGTTTTTTTTTTTCCCTCCTAATTTGCATGTTTTCTTTCTTTGGGTACAGAATTTGCATGTTTTCTTCCAACAGTTATATGTATAACAAGGCAATGTATCTTCTCTATTTGCTTACCTTGCATTGCTAATAGTTAATTCAACTTTTAGGCAATAAGTTCAGTTTTAGAGCATTACTTCAGCCTAAATTTGTTTACTTTTTGTTGGTATGTTGTCTCGTAATTTACAGCAGTGCAAATTCTTTTACTTGTATAAGTTGATTAAGTCATGCTCTTTGCCATCCTTACCTCATTCCCCGGAAAACCAACAGAATGAGGAAAATCGTGAAAAGGAACAAACAGAGAAAGATATATTAAGTTGGACATTGTTGAATTGAGATTACCTGTAAAGCCAAACTCTTAAGCCCTTTTCCGTTAGACTCTTGATGAGGGGTAAGACGGTGGTTGGACTATCAGTCCAGTTATGGAAGTGCCTGCACAATGGTAGGTTAATGTTACATTTTCTCAGTCACATTTAAGTTTATGTGTAATATTAATCTAGCACACCAAAATGGTGGTTTACAACCTGCAATGAGTCCATGTTGTAGGTTTTACATGGAAAGCTGTTTGCACCTCAGGGGTATTCAGATAAGAAGCCACATACGATTCTGAGCAGGGATCAAAATTATCAACCTGGTAAAGAAAATATACCTGTTCAGTTGTGTTCAACCTTACATAGATGAAGAGCATGATTTCTTAGAAAGATATTTATAATTAACCTTGTAGCATATGTTAAACTTACCGAACCAGGTTTGCCTATACTCCGTTCAGAGTTTTGGCAAATGGGGGCATAGATGTTGTGATCATCTATGTTACCAATTTCATAGCGAGAATCAGCAATGAAATCCCAACATTTTTCAGAAAGTGTCCAGTTCACAAAGTTACAGTTCTTGAAAATGCCCTTATATGTTTCATCTGAGTTCAAAGCATGAGTCCAGTAATAATTAAATTGCCCCAACATATTTGCTTTATCATCAATAAATGCATTCCCAATCTGAAAATTTATCAACAACAAGAAGTTAGGGATATATAACAGTGTGTGTGTGAGAAATAGACACAGATTGATGGACGTATGTTGAGTATACCGCAATGCCTCTAAGATTAATAACTGTTTTCTTGTTTTGGTTGTTGAGCAGAATCACATTTGCAAGTTGAGGAACATAGTGACCCGCATAGCTCTCTCCGGTAATGTATAAATCTCGGGATTTATAGTGTGGGAACCTTTCAAGCCAGTTGACAAGAAACGTGTAGGAATCAAATGCGGTGGCAGCATCACCTGTATAATTATAGTCAGAGGATATATTCGAATATGAAAAGCCTACCCCAGCCGGTGACTCCAAGAAGATTACATTTGCCACTGCCATAATCATAATCATTACTTTGTAAGTATGGTTTCCTAACGATATTAAAAATAGGAAAAGATGAACAGAATTCACTTAACTATGATAAAATCAGGTGCTGACCTTTGTTCCATGAATAATTGTTTAGGAAGAGTGTTTTGCCATCACTCATTACCCTGAAGGGTCCTAGTTCCATCATTGCTCCGTAACCGAATGAAGAACACCCTGGTCCTCCATTCAGCCATAGAACCAAAGGGTTGGTTGAAGAGTTCTCTGGTGACTCAACAAAGTAGTAGAAAAGAGCTCTTCCTGCCAGACGATCAACAGTCACATAGCCTGCATAATGGTTAAAATTGACGTGATCTGGTTGGCCAGGCAATGCACCAAGCCTGTCAGCTTCCATCAAACCATGTTGTGCTCCAATGTACACTGACGAATATGCTTCTGTGTTGTGTATTTTAGCTCGTGAATGTGGTGGAGGATGCTCCTCTGACCATCTGGACTTGAGCAAGTTGCGAAGATTATCTGCCTGATTTGCTTCAGCGGTGGAGAGAAGTGCAAAGAGGCAGGCAGAAAGTAGCATTCTTGTAAACCACTCAAGGTTCGTCATCTTGTTGCTTGATTTGGAGACTACTTTGTTGCATATACACTGAAAATGGAGTAAGATTGAGGTAGCTGGCTCGCCCTTTGCTACTTGGTTGTCTAGGGAGTCAGACAGATGAATGGTAACATCTCTAAAATCATAGGCAAAACCTTAAGAAGGGCATTGCTGTTTTTTGCGCCTAAGTTTTATTCTTTTGGTTTTTCCATGAATTATAGTTCACATGTTATTAAAACGTGCTTTTGGATGAAAATATGCGCCCTTTCTCTGTTGTCCTATTGAGCTGCGTCTAGATTTTTTATTGGACTGTTGACAAATAATAAAGAAAATTCATTTCTTCTCCACTCACTTTTGAATGTTTGTTTCTCACAGACTGAATGTTCTGTTCCTTACAGACTGCTTATATATGTATATATGGAATTGTCTGAAGAAGTATTGGCTTATCCATTTGGACATTTTCCAAGGGAAAAAGGTTCGTCAATTTATTTGACTAGCTAACTTAAAATCCAGTCCAACAGTTGTCAAAGCAAGTCCCGGGAGGACTAGGAGGTCAAACCATTATAGCAACTGGTTATTGGCTTTGATTACCAAAAAAATGAAAAGAACACTAGTTCTTGGATTTTAGCTATTGGACTCTCAAAATTCCTTTTCATGACTTCAAGCCTATATATTAGAAAACATGAGTGGATAAATTTCAATCCTTTCCCCAAAAAAACTCTCATTAAAAAAAAAAAAAAAACACCTTTTAAAAACCTTGAGTTTGGGGGCTTAAGGGTATAAATTTATTATTGTTTTGTTTTTTAACCACATTGTTATTTCTAAATATTGATATCTAGAACCAGCCTCCCCTGGGTCCTTCTTGGCCTTGGGGTTTGGGGTTCAAAGGCTGGTGAGAAGGATGAGGATCCAAATTCCAAAGATAAAAAAAAAATATATATATTGATATCTAGAAGATATGAATTCTACATATATTAGGGTAATAAATATACACTTTGTTAATTATTTAAATAGTTTAGTAATAATTTTTTTATTAAAAATAAGATATCTTGAATTAAAATTACATAATATTCAAGTATAATAGAAGAAATGTAAAAAGATTACTTCTTAGTATATAACACGAGATTTTAAAAAATACATATATATACATACTTCACTAATTAGGTTATGAATTTTTTTTATTAATTATGTAATCTAATAATAGAGTTATTTATGTTTTAGTAACAAGTTTAGGGTTTAATTTCTAATATCTATCTATAAAAAAAAAAAAAAACCGACAAAAAAAAAAAAAAAAAAAAAAAAAAAAAAATTTCTTAACATGATATGTCTTGTAAGTGTAATAAATGTATCATTTTATCATTGTACTCAAAAGCAATTCTGGCCACGTGAAGTCT
>BPVZ01000080.1:901962-929005 GCA_020521535.1 Rubroshorea leprosula
AGTTTTTCTGTTCAAAAGAAGAAGAAGAAGAAGAAGAAGCAGCAGACACCATTTCTATGTATTTGAAGATACGTCGTCATCATCATCAGTTACTGAAGTCGTCTCAGAAGTGCTTGGAATCCCCTGCAAATCATGTCAAACATATTGCTATGAACATAGTAAACAAATTGAAGACAATTGTACATCTAAAAAATAAATTTTTCGATACATTTATTGCACTAAATCATATAAAAAGTTGCTGAGTATGGTCTAACCTGCGTTATGACCGATAATGTGGTGTTTGAGTTTTGGAGTGATATTGCTGCAGGAGAAAACAACGAAGGTTCTGGTGGAAGTGGCAAACCTTCGAGGCTTCCTAGCAACAACTCAAGCACCTTACTCATTGATGGTCTGTTTGATGGGATTGTTTGAATGCACCAAAGGCTCACTACTATCATCTTCCTAGTCATTTCTTCTTCCTCATCAGCTATGAATGTGTCAAGATTCAATTTTTCTGATTTTTCAAGCTGCTTATACAGTGATGTTGGAAAATACATTTCACTGGACTGAGACACTTCCACATTAACATTCTTTCCTCTTTCCCCAATCATGTCCAGCACCATCATGCCATAACTATAGACATCAGACTTGCAAGAAACTCCTCCAAAGTTTCGACAAAACACCTCTGGAGCAATATATCCACAAGTTCCTCTGGCCCCCGTCATTGAAACAATAGTATCTCTTGTTTCACATAATTTAGCAAGACCAAAATCAGCGATCTTAGGACAGAAGTTGGCATCTAAGAGGATGTTTTGAGGTTTTATGTCAAAGTGTAATATCCTTGTGGTACAACCTAGATGCAAGTATTCTAGTCCTCGAGCAATGCCGAGTGCTATTTCATACAAGGTCTTAATTGCAAGCTGATGGTTCTCTAGAGATCCTTCATTACAAATGAACTTATCCAGAGATCCATTGGGCATGAATTCATAAATCAAAGCTCTTTTTGACCTCTCATAGCAGAACCCCAATAGGCTAACTATATTGACATGGGAGGTTCTGCTAATGCTGGCAACTTCATTGATGAAATCCCGTCCATCCCCTACGGATTTTCTGAGTACTTTTACCGCCACAATACGGCCATCAAGTAATTTTCCTTTATATACGCTGCCATATCCTCCTTGACCCAATTCATCTTTAAATGAGTTGGTTATTTTCTTGATGTTTGAATAGGAAAATCTCTTGAGAGCAAGAGAACCATACTGAAGAATGGATGCCTCAACTCCTTCATCGTTCTTGCCAGTTAGATGGAAGTATAGAGACTTCAAACTTGACAATGATTTTGTTTTAAGCCTAAGGAGGAGCACTATAAAACCGATTGCTATAATGGTGGTTACTGCTATTGCCAATCCTGTGTCATAGGAGATATAATGAAGATCAAGTCAACGTTTTGTTGCTTGGCCAAAAAATTAGATCAAGTCAACTATTCTAGAAATGATGGATATAAGATGTCAGACAAAAATAATATTTTCCCAAATGAGACTAATTTAATACCTATGATTAGTTTCACTTTAAGCCTCCATTTCCCTGAAACAAAGAAAAGGAAAAGAAATGGTATCATCACTTTTTTTTACTGATAGAAGAGAGCTACAGAAGCATGTCAGAAACACAAACTAAAATCCACTATAGAAATATTGAAGAAAGAATTAGCTTATTTGAATGCAATAAGATTGAAATATTTTAAAGAATCAACCCTTCCTAGGACAAAATATTGCTACATACTAGAACAACATTAATACACGATTATTAGTATTTAATTTGAAGCAGCGCAGATAGACATTTGAATACAGCAGTAGGCTAATTACGGATTAAAACAAACAAATTCACTTCTGAGAAGCTTAGAGACTTTTGCTATCAGCGAGGTGAAATTTCATTAAGGTTGAAACTATCCATTTATCACAATGGAAACCAAAGAACATCCTTCAATTAAAGTAGCATTACTGGAGACAAACTCAACTCAAAGGTGCCCAATAGTTAGTGGATAGTCAAATAGAAACCATGATTCAGAAATTTCCCAACCATGAATTGTCACAATAGAACATCAAGAGAGACCAAGCTATACTCCTCAGGAGTCCATGTGAACTTAATTATGGTTCTGGAAGCAAAATGCAGACATATAACGCGAAAATTTGAAACTAGGCAAAGAACCAACATTATCACATAGATCGTAAAGTCAGTTATGTGGTATGTCACAAATTCGATCACCACAAATGCAAACACACTGATCCAAAAATCCGCACTCCCCACCCCAATCATGACAACTAGCGCAATAGGGTCCATTCGGAGTAGCCTAATTCACGCTAAATCCCTCCATTAAAGCTTCCTTGAGCGAAGACCTATTGGTCGTAAGTTTATCCGCAGCTTGCAACATGGGCAGTTTGACGATGATATTACAGTGAATAATTTGGTAAAGAGGAACGTTCAGAATTGGACCCACCACACGGTAGGCAGCGCTACGAGAAGTCCCATCTATCTACAACGCACCAGAACAGGTTCTCCGGCGTATACGCCCGGACCGAAGTACACTCATAGAACAGCGAAAGGTTTTGGTTGTGTGGGCTGAGATTGAATAAAGTGGAATTCAGAGTGGTTTTAGTAAATTGTGAGGGTAGAATGACGAATTTATCTCTGAATAAAAAACAAGGACGAATAAACCCACAAAGTTTTTAACTTGGATTAATTACTTCAAATTTAGATAAATCACCTTCAAATTTAACATATAATGTCATTTGGCATCAATAATTTGTTAACAACAAATTTATCAACAACATAACAAATTAACATATTGCTGATTTCCGATGACGTCATATATTTGTTTCTTGTTTGGAGGTAGAGTAGTCCTTACTACCCAACTTTAAGGGTGGATTTGGACATTCTAACAATTGTGAGTGAGGGAGTTTGGTAACTTGAGCTTGAGTTTTGAGGTCTTGTGCTAGTAATGTCATGCTACAACATCAATTCATTCGAATCCAACAATATGTCATTGTTTTGCCAAATGCTTGGTGGGAATTCATCTTTCCCTCTCATTATCCCATTGCTTCGCTGGTGCGACCTTCTTTTCTAGTGATGTCGTTGCTTTGCTAAATGCTCAGCATTTCCCATAGATTTCCTACGGCTTTGATAGAGTGACTTCCCTAAAGATATCATATCAGAGCTCGAAGTTGTAGCAGTTATATTTGCAAGTGTTGTGAGTTGTACAGTTTGTCTAACTCCCTTACTAAAATGTTATTGGCTAATATTAGTTTCATCTCAAGTTTACTGATATTACCTTCATACATGTTTAATCAATACTCATGCATATCCATATCATTGACTAAAAACACCCCGAAGTAGTAAGTTTATAAAATTAAACCTTAACAGATTAATTAATAAGAAAACCACCTCTTAACATATATATATATACACACACACCTATAATACTTATTAATTGCTTCCACTATTTTAAGGGCAAAAGTTTACTTTTAATCTTTTACTTTAATAAGTTTATAAGTTTTAATTTTTTATTTTATATTATAAAACTTTTAACTTTTTACTTATATGAATTAAAAAAAATAACTCTTAATTAGCATCAAGTTATAACATTTTTCGGTTAACATTTCATTAGCTCTATCCTGTTGCATTTTGCTGTGAATTCTAGCATTTTTTTGGGCTTTATTTTTAAGAACTACTGCATATATCCATTGTATATAACTTTTATATATTATTAAAGAAATAAATATATTTAATATTATAGATCTCAAATAAATAAAAAAATAAATAAAATACGTAAAACTTCCTCGAGAAGCTGATGCACTTTTTGGGAATTCTAACATTTTCTTGGAACTTTATTTTTAAAGACAGTTGCATGTTAATCGGATCCAATCCAATTAAGGGAATGCTGTTGCGTGGAGTTATTGTTTAAACCTCAATTGTTAAAGTCTTATTATTTTATCTTAATTTATCATTATATCAAAACATTTTTAAGGGGATCAAATAAAATTTCAATAAAAAAACAATGAATTTTTGTGTCAATTTAAAAGGTCAAAAAAATATTTGTTCATTTTTAACAATAAACTAATAGTAGTTGATAGTGCAATATGAACACAATAACTAAAAGATAAAAATAAATAAATAAATATTGAATAGAAAAATATAATTTATGAATTAAGGGGAAGTAAAGATATTAACAAACAAACATTTTATAAAAAAAAATAACAATAAACAATTTTTACCTAATTAATTTTTATTTTTTTCTCATATCTCATATTTTCTTTATTTTCCTTATCTTTCTCTGTCATTGAATGAAATCTTTAACAACACAAATGCAAGAAAATGATTAAAATAGTGGAGGATAAAAATGATAAAATTAAAACCTAAGGGACTAAATTAAATTTTTTTAAAAAGTTTACGGAGCCTATAGCCACTCAGCCCCTTTGGCTCTGCCAACGATTATATCATTTAAAAAGTAATTTTTTTAATTTGAATTTTTAAAACATAAATTAAAAGTATATTTATGGAACTTTTTATTATTATTATTTTTTAATCAGTATTTTTTATCATTATTATGTAAAAAAAGTAAAAACTGAAATATAAAGCATTTCTGAGAACACAAACAGAGATTTAGAAATTAAATTAAATCAACATCATATGATATATAAGCAAATGTTTTTTTTTCTGTATTTTCGTCATCATCATCCATTTCTATTAAATATGCTCAACAGACAAATCATATTGAAAAGGCTACGTTATACATATAAAAAGTGTTACCTGGGGCTGGGGAATCTTCACTGCCGGTTGGACTCCCTACTGGAACTCCGATAATAGCTACACAGGGAAAATTTCAAATTTGATTTACATTATTCTGTGACTCTATAATCTCAAAACAGCCAAAAAAATAAAAATAAAAATAAAAAGGCAGCTAAAATTGGGTGGAATTTATGAAGGAAATAGTAAATTTGTAAAGAAAGAATGGTTTAACTTTTTCTTTTTTTTTTTTTAAATTACTCTAATTTTCACTTTATAAATTTATAGCAGATATACAGGGGTCCACGTGATAACGGGATTCGTTTATACAAAACCAGAATCTTTAATGGCTTTCATTAGTTAATGGCATCCAATCCAATTAAGGGAATATTGTCAGGTGGTCTTACTGTTACAACCTCAATTATAGGAGTAATGACCTATTATTTTATTTTAATTAATTATTATATTATTTAAAAAATAATTTTTGAATTTATATTTTTAAAACATAGATCAAGAGTATATTTATTATATATTTTTTACAAATTAATTTTAATGATTGTCTAATTTAAAATATC
This sequence comes from Rubroshorea leprosula, assembly GCA_020521535.1. Classification (NCBI taxonomy): domain Eukaryota; kingdom Viridiplantae; phylum Streptophyta; class Magnoliopsida; order Malvales; family Dipterocarpaceae; genus Rubroshorea; species Rubroshorea leprosula. Next base: position 907,296 of record BPVZ01000080.1, read on the forward strand.
CATATGACATGAGTATTATAAACAAGAGTTTGTTTAACATGTATCTAAATATACAATAAATTCATTATTTTGTAATTAATTTATATTAAAATTGTAAAAATTAACATTTATTTTAACATTTAAACATGAATTATTTTAGTTGATTAATTGATTGAATTAAAATCAATATTTACACTTTTCATATAAATTAATTATAAAAGATTGGATTAATTATACTTTTAACATACCTAAAAAAACTAAATAAATAATGCCAATTTTTTATTTTAGATTTATCTAGCCTGTACTTAAAGGCATAAATTAAAAGTACATTAATTATACATTTTTATATTTAATTTCTATAGAAAATAAAAAAATTGACTTCAATTTTTTATCATCAATGTCCTCGCGGGCATATTTTTAATTAAATGGTTTATAAAATTAAAGTTACTTTTTAATGGTTCAATACAAATTAATTATAAAAAATACAATAAATGCACTTATCATGTATACTAAGATATAAGTTAGAAATTTCCTTTTATTTTTTTATGTAAATTAATGTACTAAAGGTGCATTTAAAGATACTTTTGACATGTACCTTACCAAATTAAACAAGGATTTTTTTAACTTGTATTTTAAAGGTATAAGTTAAGAATATAATAAATATATTTTTATATAATAAATTTGTATTAAATAAATAAAATTAATATTTAATTGATCAACTATTCAATTAAATTTATACACATGGTAACGATATTAAAATTAATGTTAATTTTTATTTTTTATATAAATTTATTAAAAAAATAATATTAAACTGTACCCTTCAAAGCTAGAGCAAGAAAATTCATTAAACAAATCCTTTAAAAAAAAAAAAAAAAAAAAGTTCAAAAAAAAAAAAAGTTTAGAGCAAAAGTATAATACACATTTAAATTATAAGGTTTATTTAATTTGTACCCTTAGAACATGGGTTAAAAATGTAATAAATACATTTTTTATAATTAATTTACATAAAAATAGCAAAAGTTAAGTTTTATTTTAGTGATAATACCAAGTGGATAGTTTTAATTAATCAATTAATTAAATTTAAGTAAACTTTTATTATTTTTTATATAAATTAATTAAAAAAAATATGTATTGCACTATTAACTTATCTCCTCAACACACGAAATAAAACAAACTATAAATTAAATAGAATAATGTTTTTTAACCTGTCCTATGAAACAGCGGAATCTAATTTTGAAAAGCGTACCATTTACTATATATATTAAGGTGGGGTTATTAATTTCCTCGCCTTCCCTTACTCCAGAGCAATTATTACCGGAACAGACTTGTTTTTTCTAATCCCACATCAACATATTTAAATAAGGAGTGTGAGATTAGAGATGCAGTGTGGGATTGTGAATGCTTGCAGGCACCGAAACCAGATGGTTTTAATTTCAGGTTTGTTAGAAGTGAGTGGAAGATAATAAAAGATGAGATGATTGGGTTTGTACAAGAGTTTCAAAACAAATGGCAAGATGGTGAAAGGATCAAACACTTCTTTCATTGTTCTTGTGCCAAAAGCGGAAAACCCACAGAAAATTGAAAGTTCAAACCAATTTCCCTTATTGGGCTTATGTATAAGATCATAGCGAAACTATTAGCCAATTGACTCAAAAAGTGCTAGATAAGATAATTGGGAAGCAACAAATGGCCTTCATTACTAGAAGACAGTTACTGGATGGGGTTGTAGTTGCAAACAAGGTGGTGGATGAGGCTAGAAGGAACAAAAAGCAGTGTTTCCTACTTAGAATAGACTTTGAGAAGGCTTATGATAAAGTTTGTTGGGATTTCCTCAATTACATGCTTCGGAGGATGGATTTTGTGACACTTGGAGGAAATGGATAAGGGAATGCTTGTGTACAAACATGGTATTTGTGTTGGTCAATGGCAGCCTAGAAAGGCAATTCTCTATTAGTCGGGGTCTTCGACAAGGCGATCCACTATCACCTTTCCTTTTCTTAATTGTGACTGAGGGTTTAAATGGTTTGATCTCATCGTTAGTGCATAAAGGATTATTGGAAGGTGTTGAGGTGGGATCACCCTTTATAATTTGCAGATGATACAATTATATATGGCAAAGCTATCGAGGCCAATGTGTGGGCAATGAAAGGGATCATGTGAACCTTGGAATTGGTATCAAGGTTGAAAATCAATTTTGGTAAAAGCCAACTATTAGGGGTATCTGTGGATGATGAATGGCTTGAGAAAATGGCTTGGGTATTATACTGCAAACATGGTAATTTTTCCTTTAAATACCTGGGCATTCCAATTAGCAAGAATTGTAAAAGAGCATAATTCTAGAAGCCTTTGGTGGATAGGTTTAGGAAGAAGCTAAACACATGGAAGGGCCATCATTTATCTCTTAGTGGGAGATTTACTCTTATTAACTTAGTATTGTCTAGTTTGCCTGTGTTTTGGATGTCAATGTACTTGATCCCAAAAAGTACAATTCTTTCTATCGATAAAATCCATAGACAATCTTTGTGGGGTGGGGTTGAGGGAGGTAAAAAAATTAAGTGGGTAAAGTGGGAGAGAGTGTGTAAGGAAAAGGATGAGGGTGGGTTGGGTGTTAAAAACATGAGGAAGTTTAATTTAGCATTAATGGGGAAGTGGTGGGGAAGGGTCATCATTGAGGAGGGAGGTTTATGGAAGAAAATAATTGTAGAGAAGTATGGGAAGGGGGGGAATGGTATGAGTTGGTTATGGGAGAGTATGGGATTAGGTTCCTTATGATGGAAGGATGTGTGTAGATTAAATGTTGTAGAGGGGGATAAGGTTGGGTGGTTAGTAGATGGATTCAAACAAAAGTTGGGAGAGGGAGAGAAGGTTAAATTTTGGTGGGACGAGTGGTGTGGAGGAAGGAGTCTTGCTAACAAATTTCCTAGGCTTTATCTTTTATCTATGAGGAAAGGATAATACGATACATCAAATGGGAAGTGGCACACTGGTACATGGCATTGGAAGTTTCAATGGAGAAAGACTCCATTCAATTGGGAAGAACAACAGATTTCATTGTTGCTTACTGATTTGCAAACTAACCAAGTGGTGCAAGGAAGACCAGATATGTGGGAATGGATTCATGGTCCAGATGGCCATTACTCAACAAGTACTGCGTATAAGGAACTTGTGAAAAATCAACATGTGTCATACCTAGGATCTGCATTGCCAAAAGTGTGGAACCCAATCATACCAAGCAAGGTCTCTACTTTCTCATGGTAGTTACTGTAGGACAGAATCCCATCAAAACTCAATCTTTATAAAAGGGGCATTATCAAGGATATTGTTGATTGCAAGTGTGTTTTGTGCGGGGAGGAGGTTGAGGATTCTAACCACTTGTTCCTCTAGTGCAAGATTGTGACTGGGTTACGGGCAGCACGCTTTAAATGGTGGGGAATAAAATATGTGATGGATAAAGATTGTTTGAAAGTATTTGAGCAACATAGTAGCTTGATGAAAAAAGCGAAAGGGCAGGTAGGATGGGATTGTGTCTGGTTTTCTTTGGTCTAGACGGTGTGGAGAGCTAGGAATGAGAAAATTTTCAAAGGAAAAGAGATTGATGCAGGAAAGATGATGGAACTGATTCAACTGAGATCTTTTAACTGGATTAAAGGGAGATGGGATAACTGCTATTTCTCATTGTCAGATTGGTTACTTTTCCTTTTTGATTGCATGAGGACAAGTTATAGTGGCAAGAAAAATGATAAGGTTAAATACATTTTTTGGTCCCTCTACTATAGGAAAAAGCTCTTTTTTAATTCTTATACTGAAAAAATCCCCTTTTTGTTCCTTAAGTTTTAAATCCGATCCCTTTTTAGTTCATTCATTAAGTTTTGACTGATGTGACTAGTTAATTAACGAAAAACTTATTTTTTTTCTTTACTTAAATTACGCAGAAAATCCATCTAGCAAAAATTGATAACATGGTCAAATTTTTTGTCTAATATAATCTTAAAATTACTAATTACGCGAAAGAAGATGGGGGCAAATTAGTAATTTTAAGGTTATATTAGATAAAAAATTTAGTCATGTCATCAATTTTTACCAGATAAATTTTTCACGTAATTTAAGTAAAGAAAAAAAGTTAGTTTTTCTATTAATTACCCTACCACATTAGCCAAAACTTAACAAAGGGACTAAAAAGGGATCAAATTTCAAACTTTAATGACTACAAAATGGATTTTTTTCAATATAAGAACTAAAAACAAGCTTTTTCTTATAGTAGAGGGACCAAAAAAGGTATTTAACCAAATATGAAAATATGGGTGTCTGAAGCTTCTCACTTACCGAAAAGGCAAGAAGCAGTTGTACGCGCACAAACTTTATTAGATATTGTAACAGAAGGGTTTATTTTTCGCAGTAAGTAGTATGTAATGGAATGGATTTGGAGTATCCTTAATTATACTCCAAATAATATCAATAAAAATTGAATTTATTTTTCAAAATAAAAAAAACATATTTAAATAAGGCACTGTGAACCGTTAATTTATCGACGGATCATGCCAAGATCTAGAAAACATGAAAAATTAAAGAGAGAAATTATTACCTGAGCACAAACTGACGGTAGAGATAGTAAGGCCGCAAGCAGAAGGAATCTTGAGAACCCTACTCTTATCAATACTGAGCCAGATGTCCGTTTTGTTCTTATCAAGTAAATAACATAAACAAATAGGGGACCTTTTCAACAGCCACGCTACCTCCGGGCAGCAAGCCTTGTCCGGCTTCGTAGCGTTGCTTCCAGTTCTCACGTACGACAGGCAGTGCGACACATTCAGCAAGTTAGTGTAGCAGTCCGAATCCGGTGGCGCATCAGCAGACTGTTCAGAAGCAGATGCGGCCGGCTCATGCGCCGGTGCCCGCCCCCATGCTAAGGCGAACATGGCGGCGATAAGGACAATGATGATGGCTTTGGCTGCCATTCTTTGTGGGGAAAGGAAAGCTGCTAGGAGGACTAAAAGGGTGAGAGAAAACGTGGGGGAGTGAATTCATAATAGAGTTTTCCTAAGGTAAAAACCCTTCTTAAGCCCCCAAACTGACCCCAAAATAGTATTTAAGCCCCTAAATTATAAACAAAGTAAATAAACCCTCCAACTCTACTAATAATGCAAATAAACTCTTTTCACAAACGGGCCTAACTGTATTTTATGTTTAATATCAGCTTGAAAGCATAAACATCCATGAATAAGAAGGACTTATTTGCATTGTTAGTAGAGTTGAAGGGTTTATTTACTTCAGTTTTAATTTAGAAACTTAAATGCTATTTTGGGGTAAGATTGGGGGGCTTAAGAAGGTTTTTTTTACCTTTTTACACAAGTTAAGAATATTTTTTTATTATAAATATATAAAAAAATTATAAAAATTGATATTAATTTTAATATGTCAAATGGGTCAATTTAATTGCATAATTAATGAATTAAATGTTAAACTTTATTTTTTTTAATACAAATTAATGATAAAATGATATATTTAATACATCATTAATCTTTACTTTTATGACACATGTTAAATAAACCCTTTATAATAATAAGTGGGAAAATGAGAGGGAAGCCTAACCTTGATTGTGCCGATCAAAAACAATAATGGAGTGTAATTGCCACCTAATTTGTGTACAGGTACAGTAGTATTATAGTTTTTTTAAGTTAATCCCTGTCTTTCTTTGAGGTAAAGGAATTGCCAAAATCTCAATCAGTTGAATAAAAAATTTTTTTTTGGTTAAAGTAAGATGTATCATGTTTGAATAAAATAATATATATAAGTGAACTAAATTAATTAATTAGGTATGAGAGAGTGATTATATATCTTTCTTCACAACTACATATAATAAGTACAAATGTACAATAATCTTAAACACGGCCTTATTATCTTAATAACTATTATAGAACAATAAAAGTACCACAATTACATATACAATGATCCTAAACACAGCCTTTGTGTCTTTCTCAATCTGGACAAAGGCCGAAAGCAAAGGGGGATTAGGAGAATAAATTCTCATCTCCCCTATATTCATGCTAGGAGATGTGAATAAGCCAACAGATTTCTTTTAGTGCATGTTTGTTTACCCTCTCATGCTAGAATGTTTTGCAAGATAGATTATTTTTTTGGACAAACTATGTTATCAAGGGAAAATTACACGACTTTTTTGTATTTGTTTGTTCTTCTGGTAAAAATTTTTCTTGAGCATATATTTTGAACATAGTTGATTATGTTATTTAAAGTAATTATTATATAGTCAATTATATAAAAGAAAATATAATTAGTTAAAAAATTAAAGTAATTGATTATACAAACTAAAATAATCAATTATGTACACTTTTAAAATTTAAAATAATCAATTACAAAACTAAAATAATTGGTTATAAATGCTCACAAACTCAGGAAAATATATTTTCTTCCCTTGTTTTCAATCATGAAGAAGAATCCGATCAACCTTAGGCCTTTGATTCTTCTTCCCACGAAAGCAAAATTTCCTAGGAAAGTCTGCAATAAAAAATACCAAACACAAATGTCTTTTCTCTAAATTAAACTTTCTTAGTAGTTCTTAAGATTGTTGAGAGCACAAAATTAACAAGCCATTAATTCTTAGGGGTTTAATTGCCAAGTGAAAGACAAACCAGAAGTCTCTTCTTTTTTCCTTTTTCTTTTTTTTTTCTTTTTTTTTTTTTAAAAAGAAAGGCGTTGAACCAGCTGTAATTCTTGAATCATGTCAACTTTGTCAATATCTCTAATATGAACGCGAGAAATCAGAAACAAATTGCTGTTGTTTCTGTAATCATTTAGTTTTACTTTTATAATTATTTTCGTACCATTGAAGCTGACCCGTAAGTTGGACCGACTTAATAGGTACGGTTGAAATTAATGGCGACCGAATGACGTTTATCATGGGTTAAGACATGATAAACACCACACATCAATAAGAATGAAAGGGTGTGAAACATGCAAATTATTATAATTTCTCAAGAATTTTTAACTTAATTAAGTTGTACCCTTATAAGTCAATAATCCTTAAATTGAGGTATGAACGAAATTTTTGTCAATTATTTTAACAGTTTCATAATCTCTATGCAAATTTTAATACTCATCCTTCATCATTTAAAATGAGATAAAGTTTTAAAAATATAAGTTAAATAACTCAATAAATAGTACCCATCTAAAACAGTCAAACATGCAATTCTTTAAAGTTAACATCTTTTAAAATGACTCATCAAATCACACTTTATTTCTTAAAGTTAAAATACAGAATTTTCGTTATATATTACTATATAGCCATTCATGATCTATAATATACAATCCACAATTCATAATCCACTGTTCGAATCTTAGATAAGAGGAATATTTGAAAAAAAACAAGTTTATTACTTTCTTATTTTCATTATATATATGCAAAGAACCTATATGTATACAATAAAATATTTTTATGTACAAACTTGATTAACTTAAAGGTTTACAATTATAATGTGAATATATGAATATAATATAAATGCTAATATTCTAACATAAATGTTAATATCCTAACAATATGAATGGTAGTATCCTAACAATATAATTAGACATTTTGACTTTTTAATAATAAGATGTCTTAATTTTTTTCCTTTTTTTTTTTAATAAAATAAAATTAATTTAATATAAATTCATTTCGTTTTTTAATGTTTTCAAGACATATTATTTTAACAACTACAATTCAAAGATACTCAAGATTGATTAAAAAAGAAAACATTTCAATGATACTCAAGTTTACACCTCCAAGCATGCTGTAAGTGCATTATATACTAATAGATATAGAAGTAGAGTAAAAGAAACTTCTTATTACAAATCCATCAAACTAAAATAAAAACATATAACTTTAGATGAGTCCGTTTGAACTTCATGAAGAAATGATCTCATCAACTTCATGAAAGAAAGTCTTCAACTCAACCACAAGTTCATCAAAACAGGCAATTTTAGCCGAGTCCACTTGGTGTTGAGTGTTAGGTAGACTGCATCTACATCTATTGTTTGTGGGAGGCATTTTATTAGTATATAAGCAAAACAAAGATTCAATGCAATTGATATAAAGGAAATAGATGTATAAACGTAATAAGGGGGAAAAAAAAAAACACAAGATACAAGTTGTAAAATAACATGGTAATATGAGTTATCAATACATGTATTTACACCATAAATTGCATTTTTTTAGGTGATGTCATGTGTTAATGGATAATGTGAGATCATATTAAATTTATTGTTGAGATTTAGATATGTAAAAATCAATTTTGGGGAATGATGAAAGATTATCTAGCAGGTTGTAGTTTAAATTCAAAAGAAACAAAAATTCCTATAATTTAGAGGGAAGTGCAGTTAAGGGGTTGAGGTAGCGGTAAAATGATACAGGTGTCAAGATCTAATACAACCTTGATCTGGTCCTGTTGATGTGTTTATTTTCTCTAGGAATTTATCCATGTTCTATAACAACTAACAACCAGCAGGTGTAACGGGAGGATAATTTGCAAGAAGCATATAAAAAGAAAGTTTGAAATTATTCAACACCACAACAGTTAGCCCTACTGACAACTCAGAATAAGTTTCAACATTTTCAGATTTTTGCTTTAACTTATAAATTTCATCTTCAGTACAGTACTTTGTAGATTTTAGATTAGCTCTAATATTGCACGTTCTAAATAGAAACGGAGACAATTTAAACAAAAGTTCAATTAATCAAAGCATTTATTTCAATTTTTCTATTTATATAAATTATATATATATAACGTTTACCCTTAATTTTTTCTTCATCTGTACCACCAATATCTCATGGAAGTATAAAACTCTGAAAGTCACATGAATCATTATGGAAGACACCTGAATCATTCAACCGATCATCAAAAATGTTATTCAATTGTCCATGATGTTCTTCGTCAAAATGAAGGCGACGACGCACTATTTTATTATTTGCAGTCTTCATCATAACAAATTTGACAAGAGATCAAGTGCAAGTCAGCCAAAAAGAAAAAAGAAGGTACCGGTCGGCCAAAAAATTGGCAATGGAGATGAAGCATGGTTTGAACCATTGGAAAACTACCTTGAAAATTGAATTTGGTAAACGAGTGTAAAAAACCGTTCGAAACGGTTGTTTGTTTTCTTTTTGAAGTGTTGCATCTGTTCCATCTGTTGAGTGGAGCAAGAGGCACCAATTGGTGTCTTATAGATAAATAGTACAACCCTTCGAACAGATGCTTAGTCTTCTTGAAAAAATCCGATTTCCCATTGTTCTCTCTCTCTCTCTCTCTAAAATCCGATTTCCCATTGTTCTCTCTCTCTCTCTGTTTTTGACTTTGCTTTCAGAATCAGTGTATTGATTTGGGTGAGTAAAATTCATTTAAGCATTGAATTTTAAGACTAACAATGTGTGGAGATATAGCCGGATATCAAGGAGATGAATAAGGAAATCAATCAATCAACATTAATCTCTTATATTTTGCTGTTCATACCAGTAAATGCATCCATACTAGTAAATGCATTCCCTAGATAGAATCACTGATTTAGGCTTGATTACAACTGACAGTTTGTATATATGTATATTGCAATCACGATGAGAAGCACAGGATTTCATGCGCATATCATTGTCATTCATACTCTGATTTTATCATGGTATCAGAGCAGTGAAGGTTCAATCGACAGCAAGAGTTCGCTGCAAACAATCAATTTCGACGGCAAGGTTTTGCTGCGTTCAACAATCGACAATGATTGACACTACAGCCAAGAATGGATCCAAAATGGAAAAGAGAGAGATAGGTATCCTTAAGACAACAGATCCAGATTCACCCTATTTTCTCCACTCTAGTGATGATCCAGGGAGGGTCTTAGTCATGACTCTCTTAACTGGGGAGAATTACCACATGTGGAGAAGGAGTATGCATAATGCCTTATTTGCAAAGAACAAGATGGGGTTTGTTGATGGGAGCCTTAAGAGACCAAACGCAGATTCCCTAGAGTATTAGGCTTGGACAAAGTGCAATTCTATGGTGCTTTCATGGTTACTTAATGCTCTCTCTAGGGACTTGCAGGGAAGTGTGGCCTATGTGGAGAGTGCTGCTGAGGTTTGGAATGACTTACATGAACATTTCTCACAAGGAAATGCATCTCGAGTACGTGAATTAAAACTAGAACTTGCAACCACCACACAATAGTCAAGATCGGTAGCAGCATATTTCACAAAATTGAAGCCTATATGGGATGAACTACAAGCAAATGAGCCAGTGCCGACATGCACTTGTGGTTGTACATGTGGTGCAACAAAGGAGTATATGAAGGCACGAGAAATAGAGAAAGTCCATCAATTTCTCATGGGACTGACTGAGAATTTTTCAACTGTTCGATCACAGATCTTAAGCACAGAACCCCTCCCATCACTGAATAAGGTGTATGCAATGACTACCAAAGAGGAGAAGCAACAAGCAATGGTTGCATCTAGAAGTCCAATTATAGAAGCAACAACCTTGGCAACAAAGATGAACCACACTGGGAAATCTTCCATGTCAGGGAAGCCACGCTGTGGTCATTGCAAGAAGGTTGGTCATACTAAAGAGAGATGCTATGAAATCATTGGATACCCAGTTGGTTGGAAGATAGGGCCAACCAAAATGAAGGGAAAGGGTGAGCACCAAAAGCATCAACATCAGGAGAAAGAGTTGATTTTTGCAGCCAATACATCACATGAGTCACAGATGGCAGGAGATTCACTGGATCAGTCACCAATTGCAGGACTTTCTAAAGTGCAGTATGATCAACTCCTCATGCTTCTTGGTGGTAATTCTACTCCTAAACATTTCGTCAACCTAGCTGGTAAGGCAACAAACTTAATTCCCTGGATAATTGATAACGGTGCATCAAACCATATGACACCTAATATTTCCATACTTCAAGACATAAAACCTTACTCTTCTCTAGTTCATATTCCCGATGGCACCACCTTAGAAGTGTCTAGTATAGGAAAGACTGTATTGCCAAACAAACTTACATTGAACAATGTACTTCATGTTCCTCAATTTGCATGCAATCTCCTTTCTATTAGCAAGATAACAGAACAACTTAATTGTGCTGTGATCTTCTTCCCTGACTTTTGTGTTTTTCAGGACCTAGCCTCGAGGAAGTTGATTGGAATGGGTAAGCTTCGCGGAGGGCTATACTATTGTGACTTTGGGCATGTTGCTGCAACAAGTCACACCAAGCAAAAGGAGGACACATCCTTGGAGTTGTGGCATCAGCGACTAGGCCATGCATCCATAGAAAGAATAGCCAAAATAATTTCTTTGCCTACATGTTTAAGTAGAATAAAGCATGTTTGCGACACTTGTCATCGTGCCAAGCAAACATGATTGCCTTTTCCTATTAGCAATAATGTCCCTACCCACTATTTTGCCTTAATCCATTGTGATATATGGGGTAGGTATGCCACTCAATCTAATACAGGAGCACACTATTTTTTAACCATTGTTGATGATTTTTCACGATGCACATAGGTCTACTTTTAAAGCACAAATCAGACGCTGCATCATATTTGATAAGTTTTTGCCATATGATTGAAACTCAATTTCAAACTAGTGTCCAACAGATACACAGTGACAATGGCAAAGAGTTCACTGAAGGAGTTGTGAAACAGTTTTGTTTTAAGAAAGGTATCATAAAACAAACATCATGTGCCTATACGCCTCAACAAAATGGCATTGTTGAGCTTAAACATCGTCACCTTCTTGAGGTTGCGTGTGCCCTCAGATTTCAAGCTAATTTACCCTTGAAATTTTGGGGTGAATGTGTTCTCACTGCAACTTATTTAATAAATTTAACTCCTATTCCTGTTCTCTCGGGTCTCACACCATTTGAAAAACTTTTTGGTAAACTCTTGGTTATTCACATTTAAAAGTGTTTGGGTGTCTTTGCTATGCTCATAATCACACCAAGAATCGTGGAAATTTTGACTCTAGAGCATCAAAATGTATTTTCATCGGTTACCCTTATGGACAAAAGGGTTATAGAGTTTATGATTTGGAAACTAATCAAATTTTCATTTCACATGATATAGTTTTTTATGAGAAAATCTTCCCATATGCATCTATTCATAATTATAAAGATTGTGTGGCTTCACCTTCCCCTGGTGAAGTGATAAAAAAGATTGATGCAATTAGAAGTAAATTTTTATGGGGTGGGTGTGAGGAGAGAAACAAGATTGCATGGGTAAGGTGGGATAAAGTTTGTAAGGATAGGAAACAAGGGGGGATGGGTATTAAAGACCTTAGGATGTTTAATTTAGTGTTGATGGGGAAATGGTGGGGGAGATTAGTTAATGAGTAAGGAGGCTTATGGAGAAGCGTGCTCTTAGATAAATATGGAGGAGAAGGAGGAAGCTGGGGAGAATGGATAACAGAGGGGCAGAATAGGGGATCTAGATGGTGGAAAGATGTTTGCAAAATTAATGAGTTGATTGAGGGGAAACGGGATTGGGTGAAGTCGTGCTTTAAGTTGGTTACAGGAGATGGTGCTAAGGTCTCCTTTTGGAGACAAGTGTGGGTGGGATCTCATAGCTTAGAAGTAATGTTCCCTCGATTATCTTATCTTTCCATAGATAGACAAAGCACGATGCAGCAAATGGGAGAATGGATAGGTGGTTCATGGAGATAGAGATTAAAATGGAGGAGAAGATTATCAACAAGGGAACATGACCAAGAAACACAACTTCGGAGCACCATACAAAATGTGCAAATTCGAAAAGACGCCGACAATAGATGGTGGTGGAGATATGAAAAAGACGGTGAATACACAGTAAAATCAGCATACAAGATGCTAACAACAACAAAAGAAGGGGATGAAATCAAATGTCTTAAGAGATGCTGGAACTCAACAATCCCATTGAAAATCTGTGCTTTTAGTTGGCTGTCAGTGCTTCTACGTACAGCTTGCAAGGTAAACCTCCTGAAGAGGAATATCATTAGACAAGAAGCAGATGCTAAGTGCAGTTTCTGTGTAGAAATAGCAAAAAATGAGGACCACCTACTACTGTGGTGTGATTTTTCAGGAAAAATTTGGAACAAAAATCTTGCATGGTGGGAAATCAAGTATGTCATGGCTAGGAGTTGTAAGGATGCTTTTCTCCAACATAGCTGGGCGGGTAGAAACCAAAAAGGGTGGCAGGTGATATGGTATGCTACAATCTGGGCCTTATGGTCAACTCGAAATCGTAGAATTTTTGAGGCAAAGCAAGTGTCCACTGACAAAGTGTTCCACATGGTACAATACAACTCATACTGCTGGATAAAGAGCAAAATTGAAGGCTGGACATACTCTTTTGTGGACTGGTGCAATGCTCCAAGTAGATGCCTAATAGTAAAAGTTCCAAAACTAAGATTGATAGAACTTGAGTAAGGTGAGATGATATGATGTCTGCAGTAATACCATATAAAGGTGTTTTTTAAACAGTAGGGGTTTCCCGTGCCAGTGGGTTTGATGATCAAAACAGTGAGATATGGAGAAATTGCAAAAGAGGGCAGAAAACCCGACACGGGTGTGGTGTCGACACCATACGGTGAGCACCCAGAATTCCGACATAGACATGGTGTTGACACACAATTTTGGTGTCGACACCATACAGATGTAAACTTATGCTTTTCCAATTGGGATGTTAATGGGTTTAGGGTACCCTTGTATTCTGTTTTTTAATTAATATTACTTTTGGCTGTTCAAAAAAAAAAAAAAAAACCTTCCCCTTGTATCACGCCACCCAACTTGGAAACTCATTTTTTGGCTTCTGATAATAGTGTCTAAGATAACACCATTGATAACCAAAACTAGTCCGAAACAATGGAAGAAGCACAAGTTGCTGACATTAATTTGGAGACCAATACAAACCACCTAGATCAAGATCAAGTAGTCCGACCTCCTCGACCACAACGTGAGAGGCGTGTCCCTCAAAGGCTTGATGATTATGTTTGCACCATGCCCCAGTCTGTTATGCCTATGCAAGCTCTATCTCAATCAACTAACTCAAGTGATCCCTATGCTCTATCTAATTGTGTCTCTTACAACTTCTTTTCATCCACTCATCTCAATTATTTAGCAGCCATCTCTTCCATAGATGAGCCTAAATCCTTTTCTCAGGCCATTAAAAATGAAAACTGGCGAGAAGCAATGAGGCAAGAGATTGCTGCACTTGAGAAGAATGGCACTTGGACAATTGAGACATTGCCTCCTGACAAACGTGCAATGGATTCCAAACGGGTCTATAAGATCAAATTTAAGCCAGATGGAACCGTTGAACGGTACAAGGCTCGCTTAGTAGCGAAGGGATTTACTCAAATTGAAGGGCTTGATTTTCATGAGACCTTTGCTCCTGTTGCTAAAATGGTCATTGTGAGGACATCACTGGCTCTTGCTTCGATTAAGCACTGGGAACTGCATCAATTAGATGTCAATAATGCCTTCTTGCAAGGTGACTTACATGAAGAGGTATATATGAAAATACCACAAGGTTTTACTTGCAACCAGAGCAACAAAGTTTGTAGGTTGCGGAAATCACTTTATGGACTACGACAAGCATCTAAGAATTGGTTTGAAAAGTTTACAACCTCTCTTGAAGCAGTTGGGTTTAAGCAATCAAAGGCAGATTATTCCTTATTCACATTGGCCATTACTGATAGTTTTGTTGCAATATTAGTTTATGTTGATGATATTGTCATCACCAGCAATGATGGTGCCAGAATTGCAACCTTAAAACACTATCTTCATTCTGCATTTTTATAAAGGATTTGGGTCCCTTAAAATATTTTCTTGGAATTGAGGTAGCTAGAACAACAGAAGGGATAGTTCTGAGCCAACGAAAGTATGCTCTCGACATACTCACAGAATCAGGCATGCTTGGGGCAAAGCCTAGTTCCTTTCCCATGGAGCAGCATCATCGTCCCGGGCTTGCATCTAGTTCACCTATACCAGATCCTTCACAATACAGGAGGCTAGTCGGTCGGCTCCTTTACTTGATAATAACACGACCAGACATATGCTATTCTATTGAAATCTTAGCACAATTCATGGAGGAACCCAAACAGGAACACTTTGATGCAGCAATGAAAGTGTTACGTTATGTTAAGAACTCACCGGGACAAGGGATATTACTCTCCTCTTCTAGTCATCGACATCTTGTTGCTTATTGTGATGCAGACTAGGCTGGTTGCCCACTGACACGGCGCTCAACAACAGGTTATTATATTTGTCTTGGACACTCGCCTGTTTCTTGGCAGTCGAAAAAGCAATCAATTGTCTCTCGCTCCTCCGTTGAAGCTGAGTATAGGGCCATGGCATCAACTGTCAGTGAGCTCACTTGGTTAAAGTCCTTGCTTTATGATCTTGGGATATATCACTTGAAGCCAATGACATTGTTTTGTGATAACCAAGCTGCCTTACACATTGCCAATAATCTTGTGTTTCATGGGCGCACAAAACATATTGAGATAGATTGCCATTTTGTTCGTGAACACATTCAAAGGAAGGAGTTGCTCACGGCTCATGTGTCTTCTCATTGTCAACTAGCAGATTTGTTTACAAAGGCATTAGGCAAGGAACAACTTCATTTCCTATTATGCAAGTTGGGCATTAGAGACCTTCATGCTCCAACTTGAGGGGGAGTATAGCCGGATATCAAGGAGATGAATAAGGAAATCAATCAATCAACATTAATCTCTGATATTTTGCTGTTCATACCAATAAATGCATTCCCTGTATAGAATCACTGATTTAGGCTTGATTACAGCTGACAGTTTGTATATATGTATATTGCAATCACAATGAGAAGCACAGGATTTCATGCGCATATCATTGCCATTCATACTCTGATTTTATCAGGAGATCAGCACATAAAATTTATTATTTAAAAAAAAAACCCGTAAAAATACATTACTTATAATAATTACATCTGCAATTCTATTCACATACAATAATAATTAATTTAAAACACAAACCATTCAAAAATATATTAAACCATTTCATAAATAATAATAATATATAATTAAAAATAATCACTTTTCATTTAATTATAATCTCATCTCAAAACATTAAATAAAACGAATATACTTGACTTGAAATTCATCTCATTTTATAATAAAAGTAATTTAATAAAATTTTATATAAATAAAATTCCTCAAAACTTATTTAAGCAACTGTATTCAAAAATACCAGAGGGCGCGCGTAGCTACTTGCCTCTCTAACTCCTCGAACAATCAACCGAACTGCATTGCCAAGAGTTATTCAGAACCAAACGAAAAGGCCAATATTGGCTAATTACTACCAAAGTTAATTAAGATTCCAACTAATCAAGGCCTACACCTTACTGTCACTTAGCCAAGTTCATCGTATAGACAGTTGTACAAACCCATTGAATTACATAACACTTCAAATCAAAGTGCCACAACATTACTTTAATAATAATAATAATAATAATAATAATAATAAATCCAAGTTTCATTTCAAATCAAACCCGTTAATAACGTGGAAGCTGTCTCCTCAATGGGAGGTCATTAAAATTCCTAACAAGACATTTCTTGTAATGATAGCTTGGTAATGATAGCTTGTAACAGTTGTTTGTAATGATAGTTTGTAATGATAGCTTGGTAAGACATTTCTTGCAATTTTTGGCAAAAGAGTTTAAATTGGAACTTGGTAATGATAGCTTGTAACAGTTGTTTGTATAACTTTTTTTTATTTCTTGTCAAGACATTTCAGGTCTAGTCTTTGCCTATCTCGAAATTATTTTTTTTATAAAGAATTTTAAATACGCACTCTTTACCTATTTGATGTATTTAAAAAATTAATTTTTTTTAAATAAATTAATTTTTTTAAGTGCTGACCCTAAGACTTTAACCTTGAAGGTTTGGATCTTTTCTACAATCATTTATATAAAATAAACAACATCAAATAAAAGAATGCACATTAATCAATGCTAAAATTAGAAGAATTAATTATAAAATGTTACATTATATTATATAAAATATAAAAAAAATATTTTATAATTTAGACTGTAAAATATAAATTTTCATAAAAAAAAAAAGCAGGCTCCTACTATAAGGAGGCCTCTTTCATTCAAGAATCCTTATTATGTAATTGGATACAAACAAATAACAAACTTATAAAAACATTAAATTATACCTTTATCATTTTTGCTTTTAAGTAGTGATATTGTGTACTACCTATTTGAATATCATTAAGTCTTAAAATCTGATATGAAAGAATTTAATTAATTATGCCCATGTTCACATTCTACATTTTTTTTTCTTTTTTTTTTTTTATTTTAGAAAAAAAAATGTATGATTTTAATAGGAAAATATACATAAAAATGGTTTTAGCTCTTCCGGATTTTACTCTTATTGGAAGGGCTTCATGGGCTAAAAGGAATTTATTGGGCCTTACGAGAACATAGGCCAGGCTGTCAAACCCATTGAACCTAATCATCACTTTGATTAAAATTTACTGGAATCTAATTTCTGGCGCCAATTCCTGGTGTCTTCCAAATCACGCGTCTCTGCAACGCCGGGGAAATGTACGATCTCTGCAAACCCCCGATGAAGTTCTTCGCCGACTAACAAGTCTGCTACGTTGATGTCCTCCTTCCTCATGAGGTAATTTTAGTTTTCTTCATCGAATCTTCAGGTAATTTGGTTTGTATCTTACGGAATGAAATATTTCTTTTAAGGTTCGAGTTAGTATCCAAATCAACGGAGTTTAGAGTAATAATGTTGCAACTGAGGAACTGGTTTTGGCTCACAAGTGAAAACTTGCTGTTTTGCATTGACTGATTGGATGAACAAACCAAAGGAGTGTGTTTCATGGAGAATGGGGATGATTTCACAGCGGTCTATCGAGTGTTACATGCTGAAGATCAAAGGTTTAAGAAAATACAGAGAAAACTCTGCTGAACTTTTTAATACCATCTAGAGGGGGTGTTTGACTTCTTATAGCTATAATTTGTTTTTCTGTTCAAAAAAAAAAAAAAAAAGCAGCAGACACCATTTCTATGTATTTGAAGATATTTCGTCATCACCATGACGTAGTGAAGTCGTCTCAAAAGTGCTTGGAACCCCCTGCAAATCATGTCAAACATATTGCTATGAACATAGTAGGCAAATTGAAGACAATTGTACATCCCAAAAAAAAACAAAAAAACAAAAAAAGGATACCTTTATTGTACTAAATCATATAAGAAGTTGTTGAGTATGGTCTAACCTGCATTATGACTGATGATGTGGTGTTTGAGTTTTGGAGTGATATTGCTGCAGGAGAAGACAACAAGGGTTCTGGTGGAAGTGGCAAAGCTTCTTGGCTTCCTTGTAACCACTCAAGCACCTTACTCATTGATGGTCTGTTTGATGGAATTGTTTGAATGCACCAAAGGCTCACTACTATCATCTTCCTAGTCATTTCTTCTTCCTCATCAGCTATGAATCTGTCAAGATTCAATTTTTCCGATTTTTCAAGTTGCTTATACAGTGATGTTGGAAAATACATTTCACTGGAGTGAGACACTTCCACATTAATATTCTTCCCTCTCCCCCCAATCATTTCCAGCACCATCATGCCATAACTATAGACATCAGACTTGTAAGAAACTCCTCCAAAGTTTCGACAAAACACCTCTGGAGCAATATATCCACAAGTTCCTCTAGCCCCTGTCATTGAAACAATAGTATCTCTTGTTTCACATAATTTAGCAAGACCAAAATCAGAGATCTTAGGACAGAAGTTGGCATCTAAGAGGATGTTTTGAGGTTTTATGTCAAAGTGTAAAATCCTTGTGGTACAACCTCGATGCAAGTATTCTAGTCCTCGAGCAATGCCTAATGCTATCTCATACAAGGTCTTAATTGCAAGCTGATGGTTCTCTCGAGATCCTTGATTACAAATGAACTTATCCAAAGATCCATTAGGCATGAATTCATAAATCAAAGCTCTTTTTGACCTCTCATAACAGAACCCCAATAGGCTGACTATATTGACGTGGGAGGTTCTACTAATGCTAGCAACTTCATTGATGAAATCTTGTCCATCCCCTATGGATTTTCTAAGTACTTTTACTGCCACAATACGGCCATCAAGTAATTCTCCTTTATATACGCTGCCATATCCTCCTTGACCCAATTTATCTTTGAATGAGTTGGTTATTTTCTTGATGTTCAAATAGGAAAATCTCTTGGGAGCAAGAGAACCAAACTGAAGAATGAATGCCTCAACTCTTTCATCGTTCTTGCCAGTTAGATGGAAGTATAGAGACTTCAAACTTGACAATGATTTTGTTTTAAGCCTAAAGAAGAGCACTATAAAACCGATTGCCATAAGGGTAGCTACAGCTACTGCCAATCCTGTTTTATAGGAGATATAATGAAGATCAAGTCAACGTTCTGTTGCTTGGCCAAAATATTAGATCTAGTCAACTAATCTGGAAATGATGTAAGATGTCAGACAAAAATAATATTTCCCAAATGAGACTAATTTAATACCTATGATTAGTTTCACTTTAAGCTTCCATTGCCCTGAAACAAAGAAAAGGAAAAGAAATGCTATCATCACTTTTTTTTACTGATAGAAGAGAGCTACAGAAGCATGTTAGAAACACAAACTAAAATCCACTATAGAAATATTGAAGAAAGAATTAGCTTATTTGAATGCAATAAGATTGCAATGTTTTAAAGAGTCAACTCTTCCTAAGACAAAATATTGCTACATACTAGAACAACATTAATACACGATTATTAGTATTTGATTTGATGCAGCGTAAATAGACATTTGAATACAGCAGTAGGCTAATTACGGATTAAAACAAACAAATTCATTTCTAAGAAGTTTAGAGACTTTTGCCATCAGCAAAGTGAAATTTCATTAAGGTTGAAACTATCCATTTATCACAATGGAAGCCAAAGAACATCCTTCAATTCAAGTAGCATTACTGGAAACAAACTCAACTCAAGGGTGCCCAATAGTTAGTGGCTAGCCACACAGAAACCATGATTCATAAATTTTCCTACCATTAATTGTCACAATAGAACATAAAGATAGACCAAGCTATAATCCTCAGGAGTTCAGGTGAACTTAATTATGGTTCTGGAAGCAAAATGCAGACATATAATGCAAAAATTTGAAACTAGGCAAAGAACCAACGTTATCACATAGATAGTAAAGTCAGTTATGTAAACAAATACCTGGTATGTCACAAATTCGATCACCACAAATGCAAACACACTGATCCAAACACCCGCACTCCCCACCCCAATCATGACAACTAGCGCAATCGGCCCCATTGGGAGTAGCCTAATTCACGCTAAATCCCTACATTAAAGCTTCCTTGAGCGAAGACCTATTAGTCGTAAGTTTATCCGCAGCTCAACATGGGCAGTTTGACGATTATGTTACGATGAATAATTTGGAAAAGAGGAACGTTCGGAAGTAGATCCACCACACAGTAGGCGGCGCTACGAGAAGTCCCATCTACGACGCACCAGAACACGTTCTCCGGCGTATACGCCTGGACCGAAGTACACTCATAGAACAGCGAAAGGTTTTGGTTGTCTGGGCTGAGATTGAATAAAGTGGAATTCAGAGTGGTGTTAGTGAATTCGTGGGTACACGTATTGTTGTACAGGTCTGAGCGGGAAAGCGTCATGCTCTAAATATTTTGGTCGAGTTGGATGATCCTGTAACTCAGTGAGTCCATAACTAACAGAGGGATTCATCGTCGGTGCAGCTGAGGAGGAATCCAGAGGGCGACAGAATAACGGACGAGGCCTGCCGGTGAATGGGTAAGAGAGGTTTTAGAGGCCCCCGCATGAGAAAGTCTGGTTGCAGTTGGGGAAGGCGGATGTGTCGTTTAGAGGAATGCGTTCCATGGGCGGAAAGGAACATGCCATCACTTCTTCAGACGCTCGTCATTTCCTGCAGTATCCTACAACTTCACCAGATGCTCATCATTTCCTGGCAGTATCTTACGGCCTGAATGATCAGATGTGCGTTCTTCACTGGCAGCATTCTACTACTTTGTAACACCTCAAATCCCACATAAGTGGAGAATTATAAGTAAGTTTGGTATATAAGTATGATATATAAGTATAAAGGTTAATCATTAAATTTAAATTTTTAAGGATTTATGGTATAAGTCTATACTGATCATCACAGTCAATGGTAGTATAAGGTGTGGGCTTATTGACCTCCATTTCACTTGAGGTGAATCTTATAAGGAAGGTTAACGTGGGTAATTGTGAGGGTAGAATGCCTAAATCCACTTCCAAAGTAGGTAATAAAGATAAATTTATCTCCAAATAAAAAATGGAGACAAATTAACCCACAAAGTTTTTAATTTAGACTAATCACTTTGATTTTAGACAAATCACCTTAAATTTAACGTATGAAATTATCTGATGTCAACAATTTGTTAACAATGAACTTATCAGTAACACAACAAATTAATAGATTGTTGATGTCTATTAACGTCACATGTTCGTTTTTTGTTTGGAATAGATATATCCATCCCTACTACCTAACTTTAGGGGTGGATTTAGACATTCTACCAATTGTGAGTAAGTGAGTTTGGTAACTTGAGTTTGAGTTTTTGAGGTCTTGTGCTAGTGATGTCATGCTGCAACATCAATGCATTCCAATCCAACAATATGTCATTGTTTTGCCAAATGCTCAGTGGCAAT
>BPVZ01000080.1:956283-967129 GCA_020521535.1 Rubroshorea leprosula
AGAGGAGACCGGGGAAAATAATCCAAACTCAGTAGGAATCCCGAACGACCCCATAGCCACCCAACTTAATGCCATGGAACAGTAGTTCGGTGTGTTCCAACTCGTGCTCGCCCAACTGTTAGCTAGAGATAACCCGGGTGACCCCCTCATCACCTTATTAAATCCCACCAATCAAGCACAAAACCACCAGCCTCAACAAAATGTCAGTTCACCAGCTCGGACTGCCGCCCCACCCCCCAATGAGTCTCAAGCTCATTCTCATGTGGCACCTCAACCTCGCAACCATCCCAACCGGCTGTCTCAGATCTTCCCAAACAACCGCACTTAGAACAAGTGGTGCCCGACAACCGAAGTCCCCAAATCCCGGCTCAGCCAAGTTCTGCTCCTATCCCTACCCCCCTCAACACCAACATCATTCATGAACCTTACCCACCTGGGTTTAGGATGCCTCAATTCGAGACATATGACGGTACCAAGGACCCTGATGATCACTTGCACGCATTCTACTCCGTAATGCAAGCTCAAAATGCCTCAGACGCTTTGATGTGCAAAATATTCCCTTCTACCCTGCGTGGAAACGCGTGGACTTGGTATTACAGCTTGCTACCGAATTCGATCAGTTCTTACACCAAACTGGCGACATCCTTTGCCACGAATTTTTCCAGTCGCCGGCTGATCAAGAAAACGACGTTCGAGCTTATGCGGGTGGCCCAGAGAGAAGGTGAATCCTTAAAGAACTACATGAATAGATTTAATGATGTAGTGTTGGAAATCGTCTCATTTAGCCAAGCTGTTGGGTTAGCTGCACTAACCCAGGGCCTCAAGCATGAGAGGTTCCAAGATAGCCTCATAAACCATGCCCCTTCCATGTTTGATGAAGCTAATGAAAGATCTTGGAAATTTATCCAAGCCGAGGAATATGCTTTGTCTGGCAAACCAGCTCCAAATAAAGAGGTTAGACCTCCGATCTGGAGAGATGAAGGACAGAACAAGAAAAGATTTAAACCTACATAATACCGGGGCCCCTTCCCACCTAAGCTGGACAGACCTTCGGTACCTACCCCGCAGCCTATGGCAAAGCAAGTTGCTTGGACTCCGTTTAACCTGCCGAGGTCACAGATCTTAATGCAAATCAAAAACAAAATGGAGCTCAGAAGGCCTCTTCCTATGCGAAGCTCACCCGCCTCAAGAGATCAGAGCAGGTATTGTGACTTCCACCAGGATCACGGGCACACCACGAAGGAATGCAACAGCTTGAAGTCCGAGCTTGAGGGTTTAGCTCAGAAAGGGTTGCTAAGTGAGTATGTCTCCAACAAGGACCAACTCAAGTTTGTTCGGGAACAAGGACGACCTCAATCATCTCGAGACGCAAACAATCGACTTGGAGTTGGATATCAACAAGCACCACCTCCACTCCCTCCGCCCTCATGCGTCATTCACATGATAACAGGAGGGCTCGAAGCCGGAGGGACGAGCTCAAAGCAGCAGAAGTTGTATGTGCAAGAGGTGAAGCATCCCAACCGGGCTCAAAAAAGAAAATTTGATGAGACAGACTGGAAGAATCAACCCATAACATTCAGTTCCGCTGATTTTGATGGTGTTGTCACACCACACAATGATCCGCTGGTCACCTCGGTCACGGTCAATAATTGTGAAGTTCAGCGCGTCCTTGTAGACATAGGAAGTGCTCCGGACATCATGTACTATCACTGCTTCGAAAGCCTTGGCCTCGACCCTGCCCTTCTACAGAAGTATGACGGCCCCATCTACGGCTTCAACAATCAACCAGTGCCTATGGAAGGAATCCTCAAACTTAGTGTCGCATTTGGCTCAGGTCGAACCTATGTAACCCCCTCAGTTCGGTTTTTGATAGTAAAGATGGCGTCATCCTTTAACATCATCATCGGAAGGCCAACCCTAACTGAAATTAGGGCAGTTGTCTCACCCTCCCACCTCTGCATGAAATTTCCCACCCCCATGGGCGTGGCAGCGTTGAGGGGAAATCAAGAGATAGCCCAGCACTGCTACATGACGTCAGTCTCCCAACCTCGGAGGGACAAATAAGTGGCAAACCCAGAGCCAACTCAGCTTGAAGTCCCAGCCACACAGCAAGTAATGGGTGTGGAACTGTTGGATAACAGACTTGAAGGCGAAGCCAGAGCCACTCCGGCAGAAGAGGTGGAGGAGGTGCAGCTTGACGACAATGATCCCACTAAAAAGACAAAGATCGGCACGAAGCTGAACTCCAAAGACCGGGCAGAGCTCATTGACTTTCTGAGATCAAACAGAGACGTGTTTGCCTGGACCTCGGCTGATATGCCAGGCATACCCACCTCGGTTGCGGTCCACAAGTTAAGCACTCACCCCTTGAAGAAGCCCATAGCCCAGAAAAGACGTCTGTTCGGCGGAGAGCGGTTGGAAACCATCAAGTCAGAAGTACAGAAACTCCTGCAAACCGGGTTTGTAAGAAAAGTAGACTACTGTGAATGGGTTGCTAATCCCGTCTTGGTCAAGAAGTCGAACAGCCAATGGCGAATGTGTATTGATTACACAAATTTGAATGACACCTGCCCCAAGGACTACCACCCTTTGCCTAGCATAGGTCAACTGGTGGAAACTGCGTCCGGAAATGAAAGGCTTAGCCTTCTGGATGCCTACTCTGGGTATCACCAAGTTCACATGGCACCCGAAGACGAGGTCAAGACCTCTTTCTACGCAGGTGACGAGATCTACTGCTATGTAATGATGCCGTTTGGGCTTAAGAATGCTGGGGCTACATATCAGAAGATGGTGACGATTGTGTTCCGAGCTCAGATAGGCAAAAATCTGGAAGTCTACGTTGACGACATAGTAGTCAAAAGCCTCAAGGCAGGGGACCACCTAACTGACCTGGCAGAAACATTTAACAACCTCAAAACACACCGCATGAGATTGAACCCAGCCAAGTGTGTCTTTGGTGTTGAATCCGGCAAATTCCTCGGGTTCATGGTCTCCAAGAGAGGGATCGAAGTCAACCCTGAGAAAATCAAGGCGATAAAAGAGATGAAGCCCCCGAACTCAATTAAGGATGTGCAGCGCCTAGCTAGGAGAATTGGAGCTCTGCACAGGTTTGTGTCAAAGTCTGTAGAAAAATGTCTACCTTTCTTCAAAATCCTAAGATCTGTGGCCCATAAAGACGAAGCAGGGAAACCTAAGAAGTTCGAATGGACCTCAGAGTGCCAAACCGCCTTCAATGACCTTAAGTACTACCTCGGCTCACCACCTCTGCTAACCAAGGCTGTAGAAGGCGAAATCCTTTACCTCTATCTCAGAATCTTAGACGCGGCAGTAAGCTCGGTCTTAGTCAGAGAGGCAGACAAATAGCAGAAGCCGGTTTACTATGCCAGTAAGGTTCTACAATGAGCTGAGCTACGGTACTCCATTGCAGAAAAAGCAGCTTTAGTAGTAGTCACCACTGCACGAAAATTGAGACCCTATTTTCAAGCTCACCCCATTGTGGTGTTAACTGACCAACCCCTCAGACAGATCTTGCAGAAGCCGGAATGCTCGGGCAGACTTATCAAATGGGCAGTGGAGTTGGGGGAATTTCAGATAACATTTCAGTAGAGGTCGTCAATTCGAGCTCAAGCCTCGGCAGACTTTATCGTCGAATGCACCTCAAACTCTGAAACCGTCGCTTCTGAAGCCGACCAATGGACCCTCTATGTGGATGGGTCCTCAAGCAGTAGAGGGTCAGGGGCCGGAGCAGTGTTGATGGGGCCAGGAAGCTTTCAAAGCGAGCATGCCCTGAAATTTAATTTCGAAGCAACAAACAATATGGCCGAATATGAGGCACTTCTTCTCGGACTTCGCTTAGCAGCTGAGTTGAAGGTCAGATCCTTGCAAGTTTACAGTGACTCACAACTCATAGTCAACCAAGTCAACTCTACATGCGAGGTCACAGATTCCACCCTTGCCAAGTACTTAGCTGTGGTTCTGAAGTTGAAAAGCCAATTTGAAAGATTTCAACTCACCAAAATCTTGAGGTCCGAAAATGGCCATGCTGATTCGCTATCAAAGTTAGCTTCCGACTGCTCAAGTGAACTGAGGTCAGTTTTTGTCGAAGTCCTAGACGAACCAAGCTTCCAGAGGTCGCAGGTGATGGAGGTCAGTACCGACCCCGAAGCCCCCAGCTGGACCGATCCCATTAAAGCTTATCTCCAGGATGGAACTGTCCCAACTAACAAACAAGAGGAGATGAAGTTGCGAAGGAAGGCATCTCGATACATCTTGGTGGATGGTACCCTATATAAGAGGTCATACTCGCTCCCCCTTCTTCATTGTTTAACTTCTTATGAGACCCAGTATGCACTTCGTGAAGTGCATGAGGGTGTATGTGGGAGTCATGTCGGAGCTCGGGCCCTGACTCACAAAGTACTTCGGCAGGGATACTACTGGCCACACATGCAAAAAGATGCCAAAAAGCATGTCCAAAAATGCCCGAAGTGCCAGTTCTTTACACATCTCACCCACCAACTAGCAAAGGAACTCACCACCTTAGTGGCACCGTGGCCCTTTGCACAATGGGGCATTGACCTCCTAGGTCCTTTTGTGAAGGGAACAGGGGGCGTAACACACTTAGTCGTGGCAGTCAATTACTTCACCAAATTGGTAGAAGCCCGACCTTTTTCTAGCCTGACCTCGAGAAAGATTGAAGATTTTGTTTTCAGCTCGGTCATATGCAGATATGGGATCCCAAATCAAGTTGTCGCCGACAATGGACCTCAGTTCAACTACACCTCATTCAAAGACTTTTGTTCCAATTATGGGATTAAATTGGTGTTCACCTCTGTTTATCATCCTGAGGCAAATGGAATGGTTGAGTCTGTCAATAAGGCCATCCTAGAAGGAATTAAGCCCATGCTAGATCAAGTCAAAGCCAAGTGGGCGGACGAGCTCAACAATGTTCTGTGGGCCTACCGGACTACAAGTCGCACAGCCACAAGTACGTAACTTAGCTACTTTTTCACTCTGATGTCATTACTCGCTATATAAAATGAACCCTAAAATCACAACTGCTCCTCATTAGGCGAACCGCCCTACCACTGGGCTTTTGGGACTGAGGTAGTCATCCCTGTCGAAATGGGTGTCCCAAGCCTAAGAGTGACCCATTTTGACACAACTCGAAATGAGCAGTTGCTCAGAGAAAACCTCAATTTTTTGGACGAAGTCCGCGAGGAAGCTCGACTTCGGACATTAGCATACAAACAGAAGCTGGCTAACTCATACAATAGACGAGTCCGACCTCGAACCTTTAGAGTTGGTGACCTCGTCCTCAGAAAGGCAGGACTCACCGGCTTCGAAACTCGCGCCCAACTGGGAAGGCCCATATGTAGTAGCCGAAGTCCCACACCCCGACGCTTACATACTTGTAGATGTTGAAGGTAAACGAATACCTAGGGTTTGGAATGTAAATAATTTAAAGAAGTTTTATCCATAATAAAGCTTCATTTTATTCAAATTCTTATCAACTGAGCTCGAGCTCTCATGTCGACTTCTACCTCGTCTTTAAAGTTACATTTCTGATCTCTTTCTATCCGAGGTCAAATAGTTAGTATTTTTGATCTACTATATTATTTTTAAGTTCGTTACAAGTTTTCAATGAACAATATCACAATAAACACCATACATGTCCAACATTTCAATTCATTCATTTCAATTGAAATACAAATTGTTCTTTACATATACTAAAAATTGTAAAAATTACAAAGGGTGAGCTGGCTAAGCTCAATCAATGATCTGGAGCTGTTGGTCCACTTCTTCATTCCGTATGTTGTCTGCCACCTCAGTTCTCGGTGCCACCTTGGCCTCCTCCTCGTCCACGGCGACGAACTCGAAGTCCAACGTCGGTGGGAGGATAGTTTTCCCAGCCTCGTCCCGTTCCAAAGTCAGTTTAACCTCAGGGCGGAACTCCGCTGTCTTGCTATCCCCGTTCTCCTCTACCCCCGCCTCCTCAGGTCCAAAAGTGATGCTTGTCACGTCCACCTCTGGATTTTGCACCTTCACCTTCTTATGGCAATCAGAGAAGGCCATTACCAGCGTTGGCAAGCGGTAGAGGTCCACCACCTCGACGAACGTGGCAGACTTGACGAAGTCTAAAACGTGCTCCTCCACAGAATTGTGGACCGCCAGCTCAGCTGCCTTTTTCACTTCGGCCAGCTCACCTTCCCTCCTTGCAAGTGCCTCCTCGCACTTCTTCCTCTTCTGCTCTTCCAGCTCGACAGCCCTCCTGGAATTGGCCAACTCCTCCCTGACCTTCTCCAGCTCCGAGGTCAGTTCACCGAAGTTCTTCTCCGCCTCCTCTTTCTGGCGGTTGAGTTCTTCATTCTTTTTGACCAAGGCAATCCGCTCTTGAAGGCAGTCGAATGAATCAACCGCCATTGCATTCACCAAATTTGCGACCTGCATAGAGGCCGAACTCAGTTAAAAAAAAAAAAAAAAACAACTAAAAACTAAAAACTAAAGTAGGAGCTTACCTCCAAGGCCTGCCGAACTACCCCAGACCCCCCACTGGCAGCCACCTCATCCTTCGCCCTCTGCAGGTCCACCTCGGGGAAGTGGGCGCTAATGAAGCGCTTTGCAGCCGTCCTCCCCGAATCGTAGAAGCTGGCCACCTGCCTAGGGTAAGGAACGGAGCTCTTCCCCCTACCAGGCACCACCACCTCAGTTTCCCGAAGTACCGGGTCAATCTGCACTGGGGCTGGCCGAGATACGAACTCGACCGGGGCCTCAATCTGCAGAGGTTGCACCTCCTCCACCCTTGGCCTCTTTCGAGCGACGACCTCCTCAATTACACCCCTCCTGGGCTCAGAGCTGGGCCCCACCTCAACTGCAAGCCTTGACGCCCCACCCCCAACTCGCTCCTCTTGAGCACCCGAGGCTGATGCCCTTGACCTCTTCTCCGGAAGTCGTACTGGTCTGTCCCCAGCTCTCAAACGATTCATCTATTCTGCAAAACCAAACGAAGTCAAAAATTGCAATCAGACTCCTACTCTACAAAAAACTCTACTTCAATTAACACAAACCTCTGCTCAACGAGCTCCTCCCATAGATTCCAGACGACTCCACCACCTCTGGATTGGTGAGGTACATTATGTTCGCTAGCTCCCCCCCACCCCTCTCCAACCTCTTCACCTCGTCCTTCTCCACCTCCCCCAGCCGGTATTGGTTCGGATTTCTTCTCTTCCCCTTCCACCTACTCAGCTCCTCTACCTCCCTATCCCCCCTCCCCCACTCCGTGTCATCCACAAAGATAAACATCTCCTTCCACCCCTTAATGGAGGAAAGACCTGTAGTGAACAGGTTCCTACTTCTCCCTCCAACTACCCAAGATGTAAAGTAAAACCACCTCTTCTCCTTCCCACTACCCCCCTTGATTATAAAGAAATATTTAAATAGATCTACAGTTGGAATTCGCACCCCACGAAGTTGGCAGTACACTAAAAATCCCACTACCAACCGAACTCCATTGGGGACGAGCTGCGTTAACCCCAACCCGTATTTCTTTAGCAGCGCTACTAGCAACTCCGGAATTGGGAATCGGAGCCCAGCTGTCAGGTAGTGCACGTACAAGGGCATCCAATGGTCTTTTAGAGCCGAACACACTCGCTCCTCACCTCCTGTTGGCCTTACCAGCACATGGGGTGGGATACTATAGTTCTCCACTAAGTGCCCCAACTCCCCCTTGCACCTCCAGCACGACTCATACCCCACCACCTCCCCCACCACCTCGTCACTCTCGTCATAACACCTTCCCCGATTGTCACCAACCTCTAAAATGTTGGTTGGGACAAGGCTACCCTCTTGACCTCCATTTCCCCCACTAACCGGGGTCCTACCCCCATTTCCCCCACTAACTGAGGTCCTACCCCCACTTCCCCTACTCGAGCTCGAAGTCACGTCCCTCACCCCTTCTTCCCCTCCAACACTTAGCGTTTCTTCAGACGACATCTCTGCTATCAGTCTTCACTACAATAAGTATGTCACCAACAGTAATCAGCATTACCTACAATCTCTATTTTTTACTTCCCCCCCTTCCTACTTGAGTGCCTAACCCCCCTTACCTAAGCTAATAAAATAAAACATTACAAGGGGTCGAGGTAGAACTCAGAGTTACCTGGTTTTCTGCAACGAAGTCTAACACTTGAGCAAATGCTAGCAAATATCATGATCTCTGCAACTGTCAGCTTGGATGACGAAGTGCTCTCGCGATTTCAACAGGGCTTCGCTACAAATTGAGCTAGGTAAAATTATGAATAACTTAAGGCTGGCTATTTATACCCAGCCTCTCCCCCGTTTTCACGGTCACGATCGCCCACATTTAACGGCCACGATCGCGTCCTTTCGAATTCGGCAGTTATTCCTGACATCATTTATTACAGCACGGCACGCGAGGACAGCTGTCAACCTCGATTAAATCATTTTATTACATTTTATTTTATTTTATTTTACCTCCGTTCACTTCAACCTTCTTCCAAAGGAATTGCACGATTAAATACCTCCCGAATAATCTTTACTCATGATATTTTTACTTCGACTCCGGCCGTATCCGATGACCACGTGTCATGATATTTTTTACTTCGGCTCTGGCCGTATCCCATGACCACGTGTCATGATATTTTTTACTTCGGCTCTGGCTGTATCCCATGACCACATGTCATGATATTTTTTACTTCGGCTCCGGCTGTATCGATGACCACGTGTCATGATATTTTTTACTTCGGCTCTGGCCGTATCCCATGACCACGTGTCATGATATTTTTTACTTCGGCTCTGGCCGTATCCTATGACCATGTGTAATGATATTTTTCACTTCGACTTCGGCCGTCTCCCATGACCACGTGTCATGCTACTCCTTAACTCCATGCCCTGATATCCACCCCTTACCTCAAGGCCAACACAAACTCCCGCATCATTCACAAGTGAATGACTTCGTGGGGGGGAATAGTGTAGTGGTGGTAGACAGAGGTCATGAGGCATCAGAGGTATGTGGTATGACAGAGGTCATGAGGTATCAGAGGTATGTGCCATGACAGAGGTCATGAGGTATCAGAGGTACGTAGGCAGTCAGAGGTCATGAGATGAAGCATGTTGCCAGTCCGAAGTCGCGTACTTCGTAGCTGCCCAAGATGCACGACCTCGGACACCAGGAGCGGCCCCCAACATCCAGCTACCTCGATTCGATTGAAGGACGACGAGCTCAGTTGGACTCGAGTTCGTCCCCTCTGCTCTTGCTCCGCAGTAGTTCTGTACACATGCAAACCCCCCATGAGAAGTACCTACGATGTTTGACACGCGTTGCCCAGGTTTCTCGGAAGGATCAACACGTGGACATCCCCTGAAGGCCTATAAATACCCCAGGATTCAACTCTGAAAGGTATCGGAAATCAACCTCGAACTCAGCTCTTACTCTTGCTCCATAACTAGTAGCTCTGACTATTGCTGACTTAAGCATCGGAGTGTCTACCCCGAGTACCAACCTCGGGGCCTTGCAGGATAGTCGAAGTGAAGACTCAAGATCCAAAGTATCCCCCAGTTCTATCTCCCAGTCCTCTACAACTACAAAACTCACTTTCATTAACGTGGAATCAGATAAGGGAAAGTATATAACACGTCGTTATCTGATATTAATTTAACCTGGAAAAAGTGAGTTAAGGTTAGTTATTATTGAAACCGAGACCTGTTTAAATCAACCTGAATAAGTCATGGGTCATGTATGGGTCAATTTATGGATTTATGGGTTAACCTATTTGATTTGTTTATTTTTAAAAATATTTTTATTAGATGATTTTTTAAAACAAAATAATGTATAAATATAATTTTAAAAAATCTAATATAATATTAAAATTTAGAAAACTAAATTATGATGCACCATTTTTCAATAAAATAGGCAAAAATATATATATTCATTACTAAAAAATATATTCTTAATGAATCTAATGAATATATTTTGCAACAATGAACATATTTATCTGATGCAGTTTAAAATAAATTACTTAGATGAATATTTTTTTTTTTTTTTTTAAGTAAGATTTTTTGTTTGGTTAAAAAATAGACTTTAAAGTGCATCATTTTCCTTTTATGATTGATGTCAATCATCCAAATTTATTATGGTAATTCTTATTTGTTTAAAAAATAACTTATATTAGATTGTATCATATTAATTATGAATTTATATAAGTATTAGAGGGGTCACTTATATTCCAAACAATAATAATTTAAAAAAATAGAAACAAATATGATAATCAAGATTTAAAATATATACTTATTTTATAACATTTAGTTCAAAATTACTTTCATTTAATTTTAATAAATCAATATAAAAAAGTGTAGTTAATGGTACAAAATAACAAAAAAGATTTAAACCATGAGTTAACTCATGACCCGATAAAATCCAAGTCCAAGTAGACCCAACCTAAACCCAATCCCACCTGTCCGCTTGCTGCATTTAATTGTCGATGAAAATATGGTACAAAGTGCAATTGGATCCTATTCTATAAACAATATTCAGGATTTACATGCTATCTATTGGAAAACGGGTGGTGATAGGATGAACGCATAGAACTGGACCAATTTATGGGGCCAATGCCACATCATCATTTTTTTTTTCAAAATTTATATATTTTTAAAATTTGACTGGTTTTCTACCTTTTGTATCTCCCTGTTACTCTCTCCTTCACCATCTCCTTCCGTTTCTCTTCTTTCCCTCTCTTATCTTCCCCATTTTTGCCCCTCCTTCTCCTCCATGTATTTTAATCGGTTCAACCCCATCTCGGTGATAATTAATATTCAACCATGAATGCATAAA
>BPVZ01000080.1:983335-993426 GCA_020521535.1 Rubroshorea leprosula
TAAGAAAGCCAACGTCATCTTTACTAATTTGGAAATTTCCACGAGCAATCCGAGTGGAAGAAGGGATTATACTTTGCTTGGCAATGGGGGAGAACTATGTGGGCCCTACTGGCTCTGGATTTTTTTGATAATAATAGACTCATAGGTCGTTGATGGGTTGGGTTGGGTCTGAGTTGGGTGGGTCGGGTAGCTTTCCTCGTAATCCGAAATATTCGTCTCGTAGCCGAATTCTAAGTGCCACGTGTCCGATCGGACAATCTGGTTACAGGTTTAAGGCAAAACCATAAGTTAAGCCCCTGAACTAACCCCAGAATCGCTATTAAGCCCCTAGACTTTAATTGATGCAGTTAAGCCCTTGAACTCTGGGATCAAAGCAATTAAGCCCTTCTTCTTAAGCAATTTATTTTAAAATTTTAAGTCTAGGGACTTAATAGTGTAAGAAGAAGGGCTTAATTGCTTTGATCCCAGAGTTCAAGGGCTTAACTGCATCAATTAAAGTCTAGGGGCTTAATAGCGATTCTGGGATTAGTTCAGGGGCTTAACTTATAGTTTTGCCCAGGTTGAATGGGGCCCACTCTCCACCGACCAATCAGTCTAGTGTGTGGTCTGATGTGTCCCCTTCTCGTTTTTTGCTTTGCCTTTACATTTGCATTTCCCTCTGGAGTCGCGTGGGACCCGCGTAGGTTCTACTACTACTACCATTCTTCTCCCCCACTATCGTTTCCTCGTTTTCTCCCTGTTGAATTAGGACTTCCATTCTCTTCTCCAACCAACATCAGTATCTTCATCACCAACCGGGTTTGAGATTCAATGGTTGGTTCTTAAGTCTTAGGGCTTGAGTGTAGTGGAGGTTAGAGTTTTGAGTTTTGTTATCACCGTGAATTTCATCAACTTGCAACCTAATAGCCGCGCACCTCATACGAGGAGTAGAATATTCACCATTCTGAAAAATCTCAGTTGCTAACAAACTAACTCTACTAACTTATTAACCATTACCCTTATAAAAAAAAAAACATCAGTATCTTCATTCTCTTCCGTTTTGTTTTCTTTCGAAATTTCCTTCTCTTTTGTAGACTTTTAGTTTTGATTGCTTTCACACTTACATACCATAATCTCCGCATTTTTTTATGCAAAAATAAAAAATAAAGGTGAAGACTTTTATTTGCACCTTATATATTTTTTTCTTTTTATGCTCAATACTTTAAATTAATTTTTTTAATTAATATTTTTTATTATTTAAAACTTGTGAAAATTTAAAAATTTACCATCAAACCTTTTGTTTGTTCATTGATTTTGTTGATAATTTAAGGTTTTTTATGAATTTTAAATTATGAAAAATATTAATTGAAATAAAATTAATTTAGAGTATTAACTATAAAAAAAATATATGTATAATACAAATAAGAGATTTGGTCAAAAAGCAAATATCATTAATAATCAAAAGTACTAAGGGTACGGATCTTCACTTATTATTTTGAATGTAAAATAGCATATAAATTGTTAATTTATGAATAAAAAGATTATAAAAACACTATGAATAAAAAATTCAACCTTTAAATTCTCAAATTTATGTTCTCCATTCAAAAAGGGTTTTTTAACAAAAACGTAAAGCACAAGACATAATATAATTTTAATTGATTTTTTTTTTTTTCACTTGAGTAGGAATCCATTTTAACTAAAGACACAAGTTTGTGTTTCTCCATCGCATTTCAATGCAAATGATTTTAATTGACTCAACCACAACACTAGTACGTGACAATTTGTCAACTTCCTATAACTATTAATGTTATAATTTATAAATACAAGTCTAAGTATATAGTAATTTACTGATCACTTTAATAAAAAAAATACTTGAACACTTAAAACTTGAATTTTATTTTTAAGTTTCCTTTCTCCAAAATTCCCTATTATAAAAAAAAAAAAATTACAAACACAAAAATTCATACACTTTGAAACTCAATGCAACCTTATAATTGTAAACTCCTCGAATGTTAAGCCGACCTGGAAAGGTGCCAATGGTTGGACACGAACCAGAAAACAGAACACAACTATAGAAAAGAAAATTTTCTGTTCAAAGCCGAGACATCGAGATTCTTTGGAATGGGAATGTTTGATTCTTTTCTTGACACAGGGAGTTACCAACATATCTCTGGGCACAGTTTTCTATTCTACTTTCACTTTTCTTTTTAATTTTGTCCCAAATTTATTTATCCGTTCAGCATGTTCTTTGACTGGTATGTACATAAATTTGACTAGTCAAATACCTTGATTGATAACCCCAATTGTGTGTCCACACGGCCCCACTTATGGTTCTCCTGTCCCCACCACAATCCCCAAAAGTACTTATGATCATCATCAAATTATTCCAATAGCCAATCAATACGTTAGTCTATTTTAATTTTATAATCTGTAGGGGGATTTATAGCCAGAGAGCCCAAAGAAATGAAGGATCCAAAGGATATCATTGTGGAGAAATCAATCATTGTTCGTTTATGTTGATTTCTTTTTCTTTTTCTTTTATTTTTTCAAACTTATGATATGTGAGATGGTATGAAGGTGAGTGTAGTCACCAATTATTTTTATTAAATTTAATTGATAAAAATAGTTAATGTTTAATAAAAAATTAATATTTATTATTTAATAAATTAAAAATTAATTTATAAATTATTATTTTCTTTTTTTTTTTGAACAACTTGTTAAGAGATAGGCTTCCATAGAGGAGGAAGAATGCACATCAAACTCACAGATTGCCAATTGATCCGAATAGTCAAGTGTAATTACTATTTTCATATATTAATTATAATTATTTATTTAAAAAAAATTACATATATTAATCAAATTAAATATAATTTTGATAAATTTAACAAAATTATTAGTAAACATATCCACACCCTAACAAGATAACAAGAATTTTTAGTTGGCAACAACATTGATTTTCCCGCTGGTCCAAGAATCTTGGTCCATAGATGGTGGTATGCACAAAAAAAATGAAAAGGTAAGGTAGTGTTTAGCCATTTTGATCAAAACTTTGATTGATTGCCTGATCATATCATATATAACAAGTGGACTGCATGTGGGACTTAATCTAAGCTATCGTATTCCTTTCTTCTTTGAGATAACTTATAAAATTGCTAGTGTAATGATTCATTTTTTCTTCCATGTTCAAACCTTAGGCTTTGTTCTCATATAATAATCTCACCTGCTTATGGGGTTTTAGTGACCAAAGCTAAACTAGTGAACACATATATTATACAACCTTAGCAGTTATAGCAGCAAATATGGACCAAATTGCGTGAAATACAAATATATGAAAGCTAAACTAGTGATTTGTAAAAGTTAATTCTTGAATCAATTAACATCGCTCACATTTTCTTGTTTCCTCTTTAAACTTTGGGAAGGGAGAATGATGATTTGGCATATTCAACCATATATAGTCTGACTAAAAAAATTGAGAATACTGAATTGAAAGAACAATTGACGTTGACCTCAGAATTATTGTCATGTAAAAACACTGTTGCATAATTGACACTAACATTCTTCCCACGATAATTTGATTTAAGTATAGGAGTGAAGGAATTTTAGATTCGAATTGTACGTCATTTAGGTTGCTGAATTGATGTGAAAGAGTTGTTTCAATTGTACAGTTTTTGAAAAAAAAAATACAATAATTTATTTAAAAATATATTTTATAATTTAAATGATAAAACAATAAATTTTAATTTAATTGAGGTAGAATTTATTAATTTTAATTATTTTCACTGTTATGTCAAATTTTAGTAAGGCTATTTAGGAGTGATTTACTTACCAAATATGTCTAGATATTGCCACTGTATATCCTTAATGGAGCTTCTTTTATGATGCAAGTTAACTCAAAAGGAAAATAATTGAAAGATTATTTTTATTATACAATTTTTTCATACAATTATACTTATTTTTTAATAATTTATTTTCTTTATTTTACTAGAAATTATAATATTATATAAATTTATTTATTTAATAATATGTAAAAATTATAAAAATATAAGTCAAAGATAATATTATTATAGATATTTTCTATTTATGTTTCTCTGAAAAATAATTGAATTTTTTTTTAATAATTTGACATGGGATAAGATCAAACCTATCGAAGGGAGCCTGAATGGTCAGGTGCAAAAAATAATTGAATTTAATTTTTGAGAAATTGGGGAAGGGGTTACTGGGATTTAAATTCTGATTAAGGTGCCTCCACTTCATTCTAGAAGGAGCCTGTAGCCATTGGGCCACGAGGTGGTTGGCATAATGTTGTAGGCAATTTTCATTTTGTTTCCTTTAAAAAAAATAATTGAAGGCCATGAATGCGACAATATATAAGAATCATATGCCCCAAATGGACCACAGCGAGGCAGCAAAGCAAATTCCATGGTGGGCTGTGTGTGTACGTAGTTTGTATAGAGTTAAGAGTTTGGTATATGCATTGTGTAATGAAAAAAGAATTTTACAAAAAAAAAAAAATGAAAATTAAGACAACGAAGGGAGAGAAGGATCCAGTGTGTCACTATCAACAAGTGTGTCCCCAGCCATCATTACGAGTCCGCATCATCACAAAACATCAACTAACACTTAACGCAGAAATACCATTCAACGCATCACCATCAAAAAAAGGAAAATCAATTCCAACATGTAGTCCCCACCACTATGCTACAATCCCATTCCCATACACCCTTGTACACATTATAATCTCCTACCAACCCACCCCCCTCCTCCTCCTCCTCTTTTCTAGAATTTTACTCAAACGAGTTTTTGGAATCGGAGGCGCGAGTTTTTGCCGAGGTGGGAAGTAGGGTCCACAGGATAGTTGCATCCACGCGAGAATGGGACCCACATAACAGGGGTAGGGGGGAAGGCTGGACCTGATGTTGTGAGTGAGAGTCCGTTAAGAGGGGGGAGAGATAGAGAGGGGTGAGGTGCCTCGAATTTTCTGATGAAAGCTTTCTCTGCGTGCAAGCCAATCACATCCATCATCTCGTACGGGAAAACTCATCATTACATCTTCTTTCTGATGTTTGTCCTAAAAAAAATAAAAATTTAATTTCTATTTAAAAAAAAAAAAAGGGAAAAAAAATTCCTATTTCTCTCTCTTGGGTTTGCTTTATAAATTGAGGGGAGTGTTCTTTGTTTTCCCTTCACCCTAGTTCTTTTCTTCTTCTCTTCTTCTGTACTACTTGTACACAGAGCAGTAGCTGAAATTTTTGGGTGTGGGTTGTTTTGTTGCATGGATGGATCCCTCACAACATCAGGTAAGATTGATGATGAAATGATTTTCATTTTCTTTGTTTGTGTAACTTTATTACCCTTTTCCTTTCCCCCTTTTAATTTTGTAGTTCTTTTTTGTTTTGTGATTACAAAAAGATGTATAACCTTCCTTTGGTTATTATTGTACTTGTTAATACTCATCACTTTGATCGTCTAGTAAAGGAGAGGAAAGGGATGAAATGAAAAGAAATTGATTTTTTTTTTTTTTTGTTTACCTCCTTTGAAGAACTTTGTTTTATGTTTTTTAATTATATATATGGGGCTTTCATGAAATGGGTAGTGATGTTTGGGAATGATATTGTATTTCATTTATGAATAGATCATTTGGATTAAACATTTGATTTGGGTAAAGTTCAAAGGAAATTCTAGCTAGTTTTGATTTTTTTTTTTTTCTTTCCTTTTTTTTTTTTTTTTTTTCACATAACCATTAAGTGAAACTAGGATGCAGGTTTGAGTGCTTTTGATTTTCCAGACGCGTTTGGAAGATTTGGAAAACATTCTTTCATTTTTCTCCATGTTCATCGTTGGTTAATTATCATGAAACTTGAAGTGAAAGAAAAGAAATCATAAAATCACACAGTTTCACTATTTTAGCCCTTAATTTTCATCTCATTAATCCAAAAAATTGGAAATTATGATCATATATGTATGTGAATTGGGGTTTTAATTAACTTGGAGCTGAAATCCTTTACAAAATCTTGTTTCAGGAGATGTCTAATCCTTCTTTGGAAAGCATGCTGGTTTGCTCAAAAGCACAACAAGAGAGAAAGCCAAGGCCACAACCAGAACAAGCTCTCAAGTGTCCAAGATGTGACTCCACCAACACCAAATTCTGTTACTACAACAATTACAGCCTCACCCAGCCAAGGTATTTCTGCAAGGCGTGCAGGAGGTACTGGACCAAAGGAGGCACACTGAGAAATGTGCCGGTGGGAGGCGGGTGCAGGAAGAACAAACGATCATCTTCGTCTTCATCAAAGAGGACCCAGGATCAGCAGCAGCTCAACTCCAGCACCAACCCACTGACTGGAATCCCTACTTTGGGTTATGACTCGGCTGATCACCTCAGTCTTGCATTTGCTAGGCTTCACAAATCCAGTGGGCAATTAGGGTTTGATGAGCATGAAATTTCCCTTATGGGAAACCCAAGCAGCACCCATTGTAACATGATCCTTGGTAACCCTACCATGAACAGTTGTGCTGGTGCCACTACTTTTCTTGACACACTAAGGAGTGGCTTTCTTGGACCCCAGAACAGTTTTCCTAATTTTTATTATGGGTTTGGAAATGGGAACATGGCAGGAGAGGTGGATAATTGTGGCGTGGGCGTTGGTGGAGAAATGGTGTCGCCATATGATCATCATCAGGACATGAGCAACAGCACTACTGCAACAACAACAGCTGTGACAGTCACAACAATGAAGCAAGAATTCTGCAATGAGGCCAGAGATAATACTGCTGATCAGAGCAGGGTCTTGTGGGGTTTCCCATGGCAGCTCAATGGAGATGGCAGTAACATGGGTGAGCTTGATAATTCAGGGCGAGAAAGCTGGAATGGACTCAACTCTTCTTGGCATGGACTGCTTAATAGCCCTCTAATGTAGACAAATGGGAGCCCGTCTTTCCATGTATCTCTCTTGAACCAAAAACTATAGTCTCTACCCTACTCATCTCATGTATCAAACCCCATATAATATCTCAGCTTTAATCCCTCTTTGGAGAGTTTTGTGTTAGGGAGATATATATGATTCAAGCATGAATCATGCATCCTTAGATATTTCCATTTGTTTTTTCCTTAGTAATTTATTGGTTGATAAACTAATTAATGATATTTAAAATTTATTTCTAACCAATTAAGTCTTTTTTTTTTTTAATTTGATTACAATGTTACATCACACCATAGCCTTTTTCTTTCTTAAATCTCATTCAAGTTGGGTGTGCTAGCATTTGAAATCTTCTCATATTCAAAGGGTTAGGTTGTTCCTCATTAAAAACCGATTAAAAACTTCTTTGAAAGAGGATACGTTACATATAGAGTTTATAAATCAATGTATTGGATGAATTCCCATTTTGAAGAAGAGGGTGAAAGGGTGAGAGTGATGTTTCATGGTTTTTATACAGCCTGAACTCTCTGAAACTCTCTAGTATTAAAAGGTGGTTAGTTTGCAGGTGCTTTGGATTTTGAAACAGTGGTGTTTTCAAGATATTCCTTTCATGATTGCTTCATACTTTCAAGTACATTCTTGGAATATTAGGAGTATAATAATAAACCATACTACTAGTGTATGTATATAAATATATACACAATAGATTTAATTTAATGGGAGCTGATTGAATTATCTTGTTCCCAAAGCATATAAAAATTTCAGTGAGACAGAAATAGAATACTAACACCAATCTCGGGATGGATTTTCTTCTCTCTCTCACCAGACCAAATCTAAGTTGAAGATTTAGGCGTGAGAGAATAGTCAGTGAGATGTATCAGAATAAAGATTAGTATTATTAAAATACTAATATATGCATGAGCTATGTCATTAGGACCATATTAAGGTCTGATTAAACAAATATATTTAACTTTGAAAAAAACATTGAAATTTGAGGCTGAGTCAGTATCCAATTTTGAAACACTGGTTAATTTGAAACATTGTAGACTTGTAGTAGTATCAAGTTGGGGTGCTGTCAGTGTCGTCTCTGTGTCCCGCCGGCACTAGATAGACATGAGAAAAACGACAGCTCTGCCCTGAACCGGGTTTAGATTATTTTAGTACTAGGAAAATGACGGGAGTGAATTTGGTCTATTTGATGTCTTTTTCCATTGCAGATTTATACAATAAATTGACACAAAAATTTTAATCATCTAATTTAAGTATCCAAGTACAACTAGTGAGGGTCCAAAAAAAAAAAAAGTACTTATGGTAATATATAAACAGAAAGTGAGAAATTATACTTACTTTGAAAAAAAAAATGAGTAATTTATGTCTTCCATGAGGGAGTCTGGACAATGCACATCTTTCTGTGACTTCCTCTTAAAAATTCCTTCTGGGATTGATTTATTTTTTGGATTTTGTTTCAATTACGGAACACCGCGTCAACCACTTTAATTTTTTTAAAAATAATAATAATAATAATAATAATAGATTTCTTTGTTTAATCTCCATCATCAGGGGCAGCAGTTGTTGACAATAGTGTTACTTTTGTCCTGAAGAATAGAAGCATACTTTAACTTTTTTTTTTCTTTTGAAATGAGTAAGTTTGTTACTGCATTCACATTCCAAAGCTGCAACAACTTAGGCTGTTAGGCATCCTTGAAATATGCAAGAATTTTAACTAGCAAAGACCTAATTTGACACCATCTGATATTATTGCATCATCATTGGTATACATAATCATTCTCCAAGGGGAAAAGCAATACTACTTAAAAAACAAGCTACTCTTGCTACTTGATTTAAGCGATGAGAACAATCTGTAGCTGCTTGAAATTAGGAAACTTGCCTTTAGCAATTGGAAAAATTATAATTGCACATGTTTCAATGGTAGAGATAGTTGACTAATTAATACTAGCCACCAAATTTGCACATGGTGCATCATTTCTTTTCTATGGTGGCAATGAGATTTGTCGAACCCATAATTGAGAAGGGCAGAGTCCATTCATACAACACGGCAACTAATAGAAAATAAACACTAAATGATCATAACAACCATAATAAACCATCACATTAATCTTCCAAGAGTAAATCTTCAGTATATAGTAGTCTCAAACAGCATAGAAACTACAAAGATGTCATGCTGAATAGATCCATATAGTAGAAAGAAGAGGGTATGAGAAGCAGGAAAGTTGGCAAAATTTTCTCATGAATTAAAGTAACTTTCATTTGCTGCAGGAGCTTATGATCTTGGCTTCTCCTTTTTCTCCTTGAAGAGGGCTAATAGAGATACACCTGATACCTCGACAACCTTAAATCTGACTCCAGGAATATCTCCAACAGCATGGCCCTGTCTGCCAAAGCCAGCAATCAGAACCTCATCCTGTACATCAACAGAACAAGATGCTTGACAAGAGACAAATACGACAGCACATAAACAAATTATTCAGAATAATAAAACGTTGCTAGCTTTCTAAATGATTCTTACATTCTCTTCAATGAAGTTCAAGCAACCATCATTTGGTACAACTGCTGCAATCTTCTTCCCATTTTTGATCAGCTGAACTCAAGCACATTTTCTGATATAGCATGGTTTGGCTGCTTAGCCTCAATACCACTGCACATGTCAACAATTTATAAACCCATCAATTGTTATATTTAGATTAATTACTTCAAGGTTAGCAAATGGTTTCCCCTACATTTTCTCGAGAACAATGCCTTTTGCATGAGAAGATCCCGCAAATGGTTTCTTCCATTCATTACCAAGGTGAGATTTCTTATATGCCTTCAATGGTGTGACTTGATCGAGTTTGCAAGCAGCTCCAATTCCCTGTGTTTTCCTGCACATAGGTTTCCACAGAATTTTGAATCAGTCAACCATATAATACTAATTAACAAAAATCAGAAAGGAAAAAAAAAGGAAATAAATCAAGAAGCATGCAGCTTCACTCCTAAAAGGCCCCGCATTACTTCATAAATACTATCATCCACTACTAACATACACTCTACCAATGGATAAGAGAATTACCCAACTGCTCTCCATGAACCTTGAATGTTTCAAACATTAACAATTTAGTGGAGTATATAAATTAAGTGCAGCACCTACAATTACTAACAAACCATTTTGTATACAAAATTTATCCCAAAACCCCAATT
>BPVZ01000080.1:1010057-1020602 GCA_020521535.1 Rubroshorea leprosula
TGATCATCTTAGTGTCTGGCTCTAGTTTTGATTGTGCTACCGGTCAACAGTCAACAGCAAGTCCACGTTGCTTTGAATCAATTTTAGCCCACTTGGCTGCAAATTCTTTGGTCATAATCTTCTGCATCATTCAACAAAATTGGATTTCAAATTTTCTGTTTGAAAACGAAGGATAAAACGTCACTAAACTGGTTCTTCATTCATTAACATGCAGTATTTTTTAGTTTAAGATTCTATGTCTACATGTTGTGGAGTGCTGTGTCAGTAGCCCACATAATTTCCAAGTGCTTCAATTTTTTGATACTATTTATGTATTTTTTAGTGTTTTTTGCTAGAACATATTTGCTTCAGTTTCCAAGTAATTCAGCTTTTTAACACTATTTGTGTTTCATAAATTTAAATTTTCTTTTTAAAAACCTACATTTTAAAACTTTTTTTAACCTTGAAAAAACCCTAAATAATAAAAACTGTTTAGCTTCAAACTTTTGCTTTTTATAAACTTCTTTTTCACTTACTTTTGCTTTTTATAAACTTCTTTTTCACTTACTTTTCTTTACTTTTTTCTATCTTTAAAAGCAACTTTTAAATTTTCCTTCTAATAAAAATTTAAACTTATCACTCATGAATAGCATAAAAAAAGTAAAAGCTCTTATAAAAAATTTCAAGAAATTAGTGTTCTTCATCAGTAAATTGCATATCAGGCTACCATTAGTGAGTAAGCACTAGAAGTTTGAGACCTTATTACCTCATCTGCTGAGCAATCACTTTCACTTTCAAGTTCATGTAGTTGTTGCACTGTCATCCCAAACCATTCATCAATCCAACCAAAACAATTCCGGTGGCTTTCTAAAAAGAGAGCCCTTTCACCCTACAAAAATAATAACACATTATGTAAAGAAGTCAAATTCCAAGCAAATGCATTATATATCAAGATTATTCTAGGCATAAAAATTACCGCTATCAAAGCTTGCTCAAGTCGATAGCCAAAGCCCCAGTATGGAGCATCTACCGTGACCAATTTATATGCTGTCATGACGGGATTACACCTGTCCTGCAAGCATTGTGTCATATGAAACAGATCAAACTAAATTTACATGAGATTATAAGAGGAAACAAACAAATTGTTTTCCAAGATACCAGATCCATTCAAATTTGAAACACTAGAAACTTCAGTACTACTAGGTTCCACCATCCATGATGACCACCAGAAGAGGGCAGCAACTGTTTCTA
The DNA here is from genome assembly GCA_020521535.1 of Rubroshorea leprosula. Classification (NCBI taxonomy): domain Eukaryota; kingdom Viridiplantae; phylum Streptophyta; class Magnoliopsida; order Malvales; family Dipterocarpaceae; genus Rubroshorea; species Rubroshorea leprosula. Next base: position 1,011,288 of record BPVZ01000080.1, read on the forward strand.
TATACTTTTGCAAATTATGAAGTAAAGTCAGAAACCAGACAAACTAGCGTGGAAGAATTAGAAGGGGGGGCACAGAGATGTATTTGAGCCTTCATCAAACTGGAATCTAGAGGAACTGGATTTGCACTACAGGAGCAAGACAGAGTTGGGTTGGGGTGGGGTAGAGCTGTGGAGGGGGAGAGAGGTTGAGGGTGGAGTTCGGAGGGTAGAAGTTCAGGTTAAAACAAAAGGAGTGATAGGGGAATAAATTTGTTTCTCAAGAATGAAAGCTGCAAAAGAACTGGACTCAGGAAGCAGCCATTAGGGGGAGTCAAACAGCATTACTGAGCTGCTTGAAAACCGTAGATTGTATCAATTTGAAGCATGAGGATTCTTGGTATTTATTAGCTGATCAACTAAGATTCCAACAGTACCTAGAATAAAATTACCAACCTGCCATCCCTTTGAAAGAGGACCACGGGCAGTTTTTGTTGATTTGAACTTGGATAAGTCTAAAGTGCTACTTCCAATGGCATGACTCCAGTAATCTCTCGCAGCTGAAGCTATATCAATGGTTTCAACCTGTCTAGCTGCTAGTTGTTCTTTGCTTAGGCAATGTACCTGGTTTGCAAACTTACAGTTAGCTGATACCAAAGAAACTCAAGCAAGAGTAATAGGAAACAATTCGCAGCCTCTCACTGGGTGTACAATTTAAAACCACAGAATAGTGAAGAACTGGGTAAAAAAAGCATAAACTTTGAAACATACTAACGTTTTCTGAGTGACCTCTGTCAGCTCTATGAACAGTTTCAATTGTAAGACGAAATTTTGAAAAATAGGGGCACTGCAGGACAGTGAAAACGCAAAAGCAAAAACAATGAGAATGCTACTGTAGGTAAGATGAAAGGGTAGCCAAGTTAGCCCATAAAATAACAAATCATAGTTGGGAACAAAAATAATTACCTTGATTACTGAGTTATTTGAAATAGATTTGCAAAACAAAAGAGAAAAATAAATATTAATTCCACTTCCACAAGAAACTTAATATGAAAACCAAATGATTCACAATAAGGGCATTGCAAACCTGTTTTACATCTCGGGTATGCATTCCATGCTTCCTCTAGCATTATGAGAGCATCTTTGGGGGCAAGAGCTGCAAGCCAAGCAGGTGCTTTGCTGCAAAAGGAAGTGCGAGACTAAGAAATTAAGTACTCCTGTAACCTTAGGTTTCAAAAGTTAATAAGCATAAATAAACAGGCAAAAGCAGCCCACCTTAACAAAACACAGACAAAATAAAAGAGCACAAAAATATAAAGGAACTAAACCAAACCAAACCAAGCCAAGCCAAGGTAATTTGCTGACTAAGTTGGTGGTTGGAAGTTTAAACAAGATTAGGAAACCGAAAAATAAAGCATCTTGAAGAAAAAGAGTGCTTCTTTAGCATACCAAATCAATCATAACCCACTAAATTTCACTACAATAAGTCAACCTAACAATCATGACCCACAAAATTTCACCACATTAAATCTACCTATCACCGATGGGTAATGAATTACCTCTGCAAACGATAAATCTTAGACGTGTACTGACCCTTCCCATATGCATCATCTTCAAATGGTCTGTTCTCCAAGATTTCCACACCCTCACTGCCAGTTGTGTTCTGCCGCTGCATCTTCATAACCATGTACATCTGGGCTATCTGATACTGCAATCAAACATGGGTTTTAAGCAAACAACCTTACAATCTACAGCCATTGCATAATGATTCACTGCTTTTGAAAAAATTAAGAACTTTATCAGATTGTTTTACCTCTTCCAACGACATGGGCATAACAATTCGGCTTCAAGTTATTTCCCAAATTTATTAGTTAGAGATTAAGGAAAGACCAACACATAGGTTCGAATAAATTACAGAAATAAAGATAAAACAGAACAGACATATCCTATGAAAAGATACAACTCCTTCATTTGAACCATCTTCCCCAGCAAAGGCAACTTGACCTTTCTTGATAAAATACAGAGCAAAAGGAGAAAATAAAAATAATCAATGGGAAAGTCAGAGAGATTGTTTTATGCAGGAGAATACAGAAAACCAATCAAGAGGGATTGTAAATTTGGCGAAGGGAATATAGAAAGCCAAAAAAGGCGATTGCTTTTAGATGGAAGCACATTGTAGCGTGCACGGCCAGCAGCCAAGTGGTACCATACCATGGGAGAGTTGTCGTTTAGTCAACGGCTGACTTGCTCCATCAGTGTCGTTCACCTCATGTGCTAGCCATTTTATAAGAGTCGGCTACGCGTAGCCAACGCCAATTTGCTCGGCATCATAATTAAGCCCGTAGTATCTGCTGCGGATATTTTTATATAATTTTTATATATTATTAAATAAATAAATAAATTTAATATTATATATTTTAAATAAATAGAAATAGTTAATCATAACATATAAAATTATATAAAAAATATATAAAAAATTATTTCTAAATCATTTTTCTTTCCATCTCCTGTTCTCTCCTCTTCTATTCTCTTCTTGTTATTTGGCAAAATTTTATGTAAAGATTCTAATAAATTTAGATTCTTGATTAAATGATTAAATTTTTATTGAAATAAGTAATTTTTTAAATTTAATAATTTAAACAATTTTTTAAATAAATTTAATACTTATTTATACTATATTTGTATATATAAAATATTCACATATTATTATCTGTATTACAGGTATTGACTTTGTTTCTAAAAATTAGATACAAACAACCGTCACAGTAAGAAGAAGAGTTAAATTGTCCAAATTTTGAAGTATAAGAACTTATTTACTTTAATAAAAGTTTAGGGGTTTAAGCAAAAAAAAATTGGGATACGGTTTAAAGTAGGGTTTTACCTTGTTGTTTCATATTCGGGGTCATACTTGGGCCTTTGCTGGCTTTATTGGGCCTGCTACATAAACCTCTTGATGGATCTTGTTCTTAATTTTTATGGGCTTACTAATTTAATTACAAAATCCAAAAAAAATCAATGTCAATCATAAAATGGGCTTATATGTGTTATTATTAAGACATGGCCGCCCAAAACAGGTCCATCAAAAAAAAAAAACAAAACAAAAAACAAAAGCAAAACGACATGGCCAACCACATTGCTGCTCCCCGTAATGTTGTAATCAATTAATCAAAGCCAACCCTAATCGTAGTGGAGACCCCACTCCCCAATCGCGAACATATCATTACGCTCAGATACTTCAGTTCGGAGCTCAGAAGGTAAACGCTAAACCGCGCAGTAACCCCGCCGTCGATCCTTGCAAAAGAAAAACCTAGTCAAAACCCGCCGATTCTTCTTGTTTGTGGGACACCAGAACCACCCAGGAAATGGGCTGCTGCAAGCATGTCTCCTTCAATCATCTCTTCTCGCAGAAATCATCTTCCTTCATCCCCTTTTCTAGACCATGTTTGTTGAAGTCTAATGATTGTTGGGTAGTTTTTTGTTCCAATACCAGGAAGAAGGCGAAATCTTGTTCATTCCGGTCATGGCAACCGCAGGTTTCTTCTTCCTTCCGGGCGTGCAAGGGGGTTCGGGCGGAGGCTGGTTCTGGAATGGTGGCGGCGATGGAGGGTTCGAAAGTGGGGAAGAGGACTGATATAAAGAAAATCATGATTCTTGGGGCGGGACCGATTGTGATTGGGCAAGCTTGTGAGTTTGACTATTCTGGGACGCAAGCGTGCAAAGCGCTGAAAGAAGAAGGGTACGAGGTTATTTTGATTAATTCGAACCCGGCCACCATCATGACTGACCCGGATATGGCCGACCGGACTTACATTACTCCCATGACGCCGGAATTGGTGGAGCAAGTCCTGGAAAAGGAGCGTCCTGATGCCCTGCTTCCGACGATGGGTGGGCAAACCGCACTCAATCTTGCAGTAGCATTAGCGGAGAGCGGCGTCCTGGAAAAATATGGTGTTGAGCTGATTGGTGCTAAGCTTGGTGCCATAAAGAAAGCAGAGGACAGGGATTTGTTCAAGCAAGCAATGAAAAACATTGGAATCGATACCCCACCTTCTGGTATAGGGAATACTTTGGAGGAATGCATAGAGATTGCCAATGAGATTGGGGAGTTTCCTTTGATCATCAGGCCTGCATTTACTCTGGGTGGCACTGGTGGTGGCATTGCATATAACAAGGAGGAGTTTGAGGCCATTTGTAAGGCGGGGTTAGCTGCGAGCTTAACTTCACAGGTCCTGGTGGAGAAATCTTTGTTGGGGTGGAAAGAATATGAGCTTGAGGTGATGAGGGATTTGGCTGATAATGTGGTGATTATATGTTCTATTGAGAATATTGATCCAATGGGGGTACATACTGGGGATTCTATTACAGTGGCACCAGCACAGACACTGACAGATAAGGAGTATCAGAGGCTGCGGGATTATTCAATTAAGATTATAAGGGAGATTGGAGTGGAGTGTGGAGGCTCGAATGTTCAGTTTGCCATTAATCCTGTGGATGGGGAGGTGATGGTGATTGAGATGAACCCGAGGGTGTCACGGTCCTCTGCTTTGGCTTCCAAAGCAACGGGGTTTCCTATAGCAAAAATGGCTGCTAAGTTGTCTGTTGGATACACTTTGGATCAGATTCCAAATGATATCACCAAGAAGACTCCTGCTAGTTTTGAGCCTTCTATTGATTATGTGGTAACCAAGGTGAGAACTTCTTACTCTTTCTTGTTGGTTGAGCACTTTTCATCTCATTTACAGTCTAGCAAGAGTAACATAAATTATCAATCTAACTGTCTTTTAGAGCAGGGAGTAGACTTGTTATTAACAACTTGACTGAGATTAAATTGGTCGTGTAGCTAAGTTGCAATTTCTTTTTTTTTTTTTTTTGCATGATCATTGTTTGTATGTGGCTACTAAAGCCATTCAACCCCATGATATTCTGGAAGTTCATGAACTTGCATCTTTAACAAATGTGTGACAGGAACAGTACCATTTATATCCTTCCTTCACATTGATGATTTGGTTGTGTATATCCTTTCATCCTCATTTTATAATATTTTTTCTTGGCCATGCACAAACTTGGAATTGTCAAGACCTAACAGTTTCTCCTACCTACCTAAAAGAGTTAGAAGAATGTGATAATGATTTATGTTATCTCTTATCATAGCCTATGACATGATTTTATGCCATCAGCGCTTAAATTTTTTCTTCTTCTAATTTTTTTTTAAAATTTTATTTTTTACATAAATCATGATGCAGATCCCACGGTTTGCATTTGAGAAGTTTCCTGGTTCTCAACCAGTCTTGACAACCCAGATGAAGTCGGTTGGTGAAGCCATGGCTCTAGGCCGGACATTTCAAGAATCATTTCAGAAAGCTGTTCGGTCACTGGAGAGTGGTTACTCTGGATGGGGATGTGCAAAGGTTAAGGAGCTTGACTGGGATTGGGAACAACTTAAGTACAGTCTCCGTGTTCCCAGTCCAGACCGTATTCATGTCATATATGCTGCAATGAAGAAAGGGATGAAGGTAGATGAGATTTTTGAGCTGAGCTTTATTGACAAATGGTTCCTGACGCAGCTTAGAGAGTTGGTAGATGCGGAGCAATTTCTTCTATCTCGAGGTTTGTCTAATCTGACAAAGGATGATTTTTATGAAGTCAAAAAAAGAGGGTTCAGTGACAAGCAGATAGCTTTTGCAACCAAGTCATCAGAAAAGGAAGTCAGGGCAAAGCGAGTAGCATTAGGAATTACTCCGGCATACAAGCGTGTGGATACTTGTGCCGCAGAATTTGAAGCTAACACTCCTTATATGTATTCATCCTATGATTTTGAGTGTGAATCAGCTCCCACTCAAAAGAAGAAGGTTTTGATTTTAGGTGGAGGACCAAACCGTATTGGTCAAGGAATTGAATTTGACTACTGTTGTTGCCATACGTCTTTTTCTCTTCAGGTTTGAGTTACCTTCTTTGCGCTAGGCTTTCTTCATCTTGAGAAATAGAGTAACTATCTTCAGTTTAACATTGTGAAACTAGATTGCATACTTGGAAAACATTTACATTCTTTTTATCAACGCTTGTGGTTCTTTACCGATACACATTTGTTGATTTGTTGTATGTTCTTTTTCTTCTTCACAGAGTGCTGGATATGAGACAATCATGATGAATTCAAATCCTGAAACTGTTTCTACAGATTATGATACAAGTGATCGTCTATACTTTGAACCCTTGACAGTTGAAGATGTTCTTAATGTTATTGATCTAGAAAAGCCTGATGGCATCATTGTTCAGTTTGGAGGTCAAACACCCTTGAAGCTGGCTCTTCCCATCCAGCAGTACTTGGACGAGAGCAAACTTTTATCTGCCAGTGGGGCTGGCCATGTGCGCATCTGGGGTACATCACCAGATTCTATTGATGCAGCTGAGGACAGGGAGAGGTTCAATGCAATTCTTAAGGAGTTAAACATTGAACAGCCAAAAGGAGGCATTGCCAAGAGTGAAGATGATGCTCTTGCCATTGCATCAGACATAGGCTACCCAGTGGTTGTGCGACCCTCCTACGTGTTGGGTGGCCGTGCTATGGAGATTGTATATTCTGATGAGAAGCTTGTAACATACTTAGAGAATGCAGTTAAGGTGGATCCAGAACAGCCTGTATTGATTGACAAGTATTTATCTGATGCAATTGAGATTGATGTAGATGCACTTGCTGATTCATATGGTAACGTGGTCATTGGGGGAATAATGGAGCACATTGAGCAGGCTGGTGTTCATTCTGGTGATTCAGCCTGCTCAATTCCTACACAGACTATCCCTTCCTCTTGCTTGGACATTATAAGGTCATGGACAACAAAATTGGCCCAGAGGCTAGATGTGTGTGGGCTCATGAACTGTCAGTATGCAATCACAATGTCTGGGGAGGTTTTCTTGCTTGAGGCTAATCCTCGTGCTTCACGTACCGTACCATTTGTGTCCAAGTCAATTGGGCACCCACTGGCTAAATATGCTGCTCTTGTGATGTCTGGAAAATCACTTCATGATCTAGGTTTTACAAATGAGGTGATCCCACAACACGTGTCAGTTAAAGAAGCAGTGCTTCCATTTGAGAAGTTCCAAGGCTGTGATGTGGTGTTAGGTCCTGAGATGAAAAGCACTGGTGAGGTGATGGGTATTGATTATGAATTTGCAATAGCATTTGCCAAAGCCCAAATTGCTGCTGGGCAGAAGCTTCCAATGTCTGGTACTGTGTTCCTTAGCTTAAACGACTTGACAAAGCCCCATCTTGAAAGGATTGCAAAGGCCTTCTTGGGGCTAGGATTCAAGATTGTCTCAACTTCTGGGACAGCACACTTCCTTGAACTTAAAGGTATCCCAGTGGAACGAGTGTTGAAATTACATGAGGGTCGCCCACATGCTGGTGATATGGTTGCTAATGGGCAGATCCAGCTTATGGTGATCACAAGCTCTGGTGATGCACTTGATCAGATTGATGGGAGACAGCTGAGGAGAATGGCTCTTTCGTACAAAGTTCCTATAATTACAACTGTTGATGGAGCTTTGGCCAGTGCAGAGGCAATCAGAAGCTTGAAGTCAAGCACTATTAAGATGATTGCAGTTCAGGACTTCTTTGATGCTGAAGTAGAAAAAGGGGCTAGTGAAAACTTGCTGTCTGCTTCATCCTCTCTATGAATCAAGTAAGAACTAGATTTGTTTCCCCTATGTTATCTTCTATACATTTTAAGCATGTTTTTCACTACCTCGGTCGGAGTGGTTTCAGTCTTAAGTTGTTTACCATATCAATTTCTTAGTGTTTCATCTTTTACTCTATTGTATGAGTTTTGGAAGCACCAAGGAAATGTAATAATTTATCTTATGCCTGGTTTTGATATCCAGTGCCTGTACCTTGTTTCTTTCCTCGCACAATAAAATAAAATTTGATCAGTATAAGCTTCAAAATTTTGGTGGGTGAAGATTCTGTTTCTATGTTGTTTTGCCTTTTGGTCTGATTACAATATAAACCGATGATGTATAAGCTAATGTGAAAGGATTCAACATTCCCAACTTTGAAGCTTATCTTCATCTTAATTTTATTTTATAGAAAGCAGTCAAGCACAAACCTAACTCAACTAGCAAACCAAAGACTTTCTAGTGACTTGACATGACAATTGTTGACCATCTTGTTGAATGTTTTCATAGTAGAAAACTTAAATATATGTTATCTAATTTTTGGTTACTGATTTCATAATTAAACATATTATCTGTCATGTTTAACGTGGGAAACTAAAATAAATGTTATCTAATTTTTAGTTACTGATTTCATAATTAAACATCTTATCTGTCATGTTTAACGTGGGAAACTAATCTTGCTTGTCCCATTTAAATGGAGCATTATAACTTTGTCGTTTAGCTTTATGCTGTACTCCAAGAGTTTCAAAGTAGTTATATCATTTAGAATAAGATCATGGGAGTGACCCAATAAAATTAAGCTATTTGTTTCAATCGTCCACATAACGGGCAGAGCCATTAGTCATTGAAAATGAAAGGTAAAGAAAGAGTAAGAATTTGAGATGCTCTTAGCTCTTAGCTGTAACCCTGAACTCACTCCTATATTGCTAGCGGTTTGACTAGGAAACCGAGCAGCAAGAAAGACCTTATGTTCCTGAAACCGTGTGGGCCTTTCAAAGGCATTTCAAGTGCCAAAATTCTATAAAGTAAGGATGTTCAACAGTCCTCCAGATGCATTACAACTCGTTATTGAAACCTAAGATGAAGGACTTGGAGGTCAAAAATTGAATCATTGTTTGATAGTTAGGGCAGAATCCATTATTGATATACATTTATTCGGCGTACAACTTAGGTTTTATCATTAATTTTAGAAGGTTCAGTCAAGTCTAAGGAATGTTCGGTCATGTTCTTGGTTGCAATAAGAAAAGGTGTCGTGAATTAAAGGGTCTTCCTCAAAGGATCTCATCATGTTCTCTTTATATGAATTTTTTGTTTTCGTTTTCCAGATGGTATGATAAATCAGCTTCTCTTTCCTTGTTAAATGATTTGTGACCAAATGCCGGATAATAACTGCACTTTGAATGCATGCAGTTCTTCAATTTATCTGACCATTCTACTTGATCATGACTTTTCTTCGCTCGCAGGGCAATACAATTTCTAATTCAATTTGTGATTCTGACTATTATTTGAACTCAGGTTATATGGTTTATACAACTCAAAATCAGGACTTTTTCCGAGTCAAAACTTTCTTAATTATAGCATTTGAAACCGGTAAAATTTGGTGATTAAGATCATCTAGAACTTCATTGATTGATATTAAGTTTACTTTGTACATGAAAACCAAAAGAAAAA
>BPVZ01000080.1:1066215-1086649 GCA_020521535.1 Rubroshorea leprosula
TGCATGGACCCATTCGTGTCTGGGTCGACCGCGCCAGAACATGAGTAAATATAAAGTTGAAAACGTGCATAGCTGTTTCGGCTGAAATACTTGGAATTATTCTATCACTTTTATTAGGAATGACTTTAATGTTAAAAGTTATAATCTTCAATGGTTATAAAGATATATCAATAAGAGTTTAGTTTAGAATTGATATTTATTAGTTTAAATTTTTTAATTTATAATTAAAGTTAAAAATTCAAATTTTTTGTATTATTACACAATTAATTCTTTAATATATAAAAAATATATAAATACACTTATACTTAACAGGTTGAGTAACGTGTTTAGATTTTCTATATCTAAATAAGTACATGATGTCAAAATATTATACATGTCATTATTCAAGTGAAGTACATGTTGAAGGAAATTAATGACCCATACTTGTACCGATCACCCCTAATTTAGCTTGTAATTACTTATCCATTTAGAGCTTGTTTTATGGGCTTGGTTGAAGATACTGGTTCAGTTTGGTCCAAGCTTGAACCGACAACTTGGCTGGAAATGATCAATCTAACTTTTTAGAACCGGCTAATATTCACCCAACCACGTGGTTCACGGTTGAATTCTCAAGATTCAGAGAAGATTGAATGAAAGGGGCTAAGGAATGCTAAGCTCACGTCAAGCCTTATCTTGCATAATATTTGATTACAGAGTCTAAAAGCAGTAGATTTAAGTACTTGCTATACATGGTAGAGCTGATCCGAATATACAACAAAGTGCTTTTATTCCCAAGAAGTATTAACTCTATTAAATGTAAAATTGTAGATACAATCTACACTTCAAATTTCGGGTTGAATATGTAATCTCATCTTTAACCAGTTGTAATAACGACCGTCTTCCCATTGCATTGCAGACGATACCTCTAAGCAGTGCCTGAGTGAGGTTAGTTCCCGATGGATGTCCGAACTCTTGCTCCTCCATTTTTCATAAGTTTTTCATTTTTAGTTATTTATTTATTTTCATGTAGAAATTAGAATTGAATCTTATATTTGTAGTTAAAGTATAGACAGTTCTATCATCAAACTATATGATTGATGGTCATGTTATAGAGGTATATTGCAAACATTTAGGGGTGGGTCAAAAAATCCATAATGGAAAAAAACTTATAAATTAATGAAATTATAACTGATAGATAGAAGTTGACTGAATTTTAAATTTGTTTAACTAAAACCAAAATTAAACTAATTTTAAATGGTTTGAGTTCTAATTACTAAGTCTAAAAACCAAAAAAACAATGACTAGGGTTAATATAATCGAAAAATCTATACTAAAAGCCTATTCTATAAATTTTTTAATAGTTTTTAGATTTTTTTTAAGGTTTTATAGTCATTTTGACCAAATTATTTATTTATCTAGATAACTTTTAATTTTTTAGTAATTAAAATCAAAGTCATAAATATTGTACTGACATACGTATCGATTTTTCTATTGAAATGATACGTACTAAATATTAAAATTTTTTGCATACTATTTTAGATTTATTATTATAAATATATATTTTTATAAACTAAATATCAAATTTTGAAATAATGATAAATTATTTATTTATCTAGATAATTTTTAATTTTTTAGTAATTAAAATCAAAGTCATAAATATCGTACTGGCATACGTATTAGTTTTGTTATTGGAACGGTACGTACCAAATATCAGAATTTTTCACATACTGCTTTAAATTTAGGTTAAAACCCTATTTGGGTCTTTGAACTATTGTACGGACCCCCGATTTGGTCCCTGAACTAAAAAAATCCCTGATTTGGTCCCTACTGTTTACCATTTTTAGCCCGATTTGGTCCTTCCGTTAAAATCTCACCGTTATCTCACGACAATTTAATGACATGGCAAACATTTGAGATACGTCAGTTGTATAAATGAATAAATAATGACATGGCAACGTGACATGTCATGTCTTTGCCCAAACCAACAAAAGTAGGGCCCACCAAAATTACGAATTTGCCATCATCTTCTTCCTCCAACAAACAAACCCAGCACCAAACAAACTCAGCACCTGGGTTGAATTGAACCCAACAATGCCCTTTTTTTTTCCTTCCTCTTCCTTGCCTTGCTTTCTTCATCATCATCAAACACCAAACCCACAGTCATCAAACACCAAACCCACAGAAAAAAAAAATATATTTTTTTTTACCCCTGGGTTCAAGGAACCCAGGTGTGTTGGGTTCTTCGAACCCACGCCTGGGTTTCGTTGAACCCATGCCTGGGTTCGACGAAACCCAGGGTTGGGTTCCATGGAACCCAGCTGGTTCGCCGCTGGGTTCCAGCCCGGGCAAGGGTGCTAGGTTCGCAAGGAACCCAGCGCCTGGGTGGGTTCGAAGGAACCCAAGCCTGCTGGGTTCCGAGGGGAAAGAGAAGGGAAAGGGGAAGGAGAAAGGGAAAGCGAAAGGAGAAGGAGAAAGAAAAAAGAAAAAAGAAAAAAAATTTTAAATTTTATTTTTCATAATATTTTTTTATATTATTATTTTTTCCACATCATCACTTTTTGGCTATATTATCTTACACATGGATCACTGCATGACATGTCATTTGGTAACCGTGAAATAACAGGCCACGTCATACAATTTTTAACGGAAGGACCAAATCGGGGTAAAAATGGTAAACAATAGAGACCAAATCAGGGATTTTTTTAGTTTAGGAACCAAACCGGGGGTCCGTACAATAGTTCAGGGACCAAAAAAGGGTTTTAACCTTAGATTTATTACTATAAATATATATTTTTATAAACTAAATATCAAATTTTAAAATAATAATAGAAGAAACTAATGTTTAAAACCATCATATTCTTATAAATTGAAAACAAGTTTAAAATGACCAACTTTATAAAACATCAATAATTTATTTTTTTTTAATATTATGATAATATTAGAAAGTATAATAGTGTTCTGAGTTTAATATCATACAATTCGCAATACAAAATACTTTCATAAGGGAAGAAATCATGTTTTCTAAATGTAATAAGAATGCAAAAGACAAACTAAAACATTACAGAGAATAGTAACTGATAAGCACTAAGAATTAGAAATCTAAATATGAAATTATCAAAGGAAAATAAAAATACATATTTTTAGTCCTTCAACTTCTAATATATGCATATTTTTTGTACCTCTACTTTAAGTTAAAGGACTAAAAATATGCATATTTAGACAAACTTAACATAATAATTGATAAAAATACTAAAAAATACATTTTTCATAATTGATAGATTAAAAAAATATATAAAAAAGTTAAATGGTAAAAATTATGCAAAACATTAAAATTGAGGACCAAAAATATAATTTACCCCTTTTAAATTTGAATTGATTTATAACCACCAATTTTTAGTGTATCGACCGATACGTTAAAATACCGATTGATATATCGAAATGAGAAAAATTTAACCGAAATGAAATTGAACCTTGTATCATTTTGAATTAATAAAAAAATCGATACATACCAACCATACCAATCAATATGAAAAAAAATTAACAACATTGATTAAAATTAATAAAATAATAATTAAGTAATTTCAAAAATTACTAAAAATATATAAAAATAAATTTTCAATTAAAACCAAAATTGATTCAAATGATTACTTTAAGAAATTGTAACTGAAAATTTCAAATTGATAAAATCCATCATTTATTATTTGATTAATGATTATTAAAATTTAAAACCTAAACCTTAAATTAACCAATACTTTAATTTTAATTACAATTAAAACCGAACCGTACCCACCACTACTAATATTTACATGTTTCCCAATGGTTCACCATGAATAGATTAAAAGACACTAGCTAGTTATCCCACGAATCAGTTAGGTTGACTTTTGGATATGGATGGAACCAATAGCAATCATCAACGTGATGGATAAGAGTAGGGATGGGCAACTTTCAGTCAACAGACCAAAAATTGAGGAATCGACTGACAATTGGTGACTTTCTTCTCGAATTCTCAAGTGTGGGTTTTTTTGGGCGACATCGGCTTAAAAACTGAGGGACATTTGGGTGTACTTCGATGTGCAAGCCCAAAAACTAAAGCTCAATGACAACCTCCTGATAATCAAAAAAATCGAGGTCCAAAAGGTTGTTTTTGGCCCATCTTTTAGCCCATTTTTTCATTGATGGGAGACTTTTTAAGAGGGATAAATTCCCTCCAAAGATTAAAAAAAAAAAGAAAAAATTCAGTTCCCCTTATAACTCAAAATATTATTTTACTTCCCTCCAAATTAAGATTTTTTTCTATTTTGTACTTATTTTATTTATTTTCTTGAAATTATGTAATTTACATTAACCCTAACTATAAAAGGCTAAACCTAACCCAAATTAATTAATTTTACATACATCTCACCATCTCATTCTCTCATTCTCTGATTCCTTTTAACAGCACGCAGCCAACCACCAACCATGACCACCACAACAAATTGGAGCCCCAGCCTCTGTCTCCATCGTGCTCTTCTTCCCAAGGTAGTCAATATTGTACCGACATGTGTATCGGTTTTGCTACTGAAACGGTACGTACTGGGTATCAGAATTTTTCGTGTACCATTTTGAATTTATTGCTATAAATATATATTTTTATAAATTAAATATTAAAATTTAAAATAAGATAAGAGATATTAATACTTATAACCATCATATTCGTATAAGTTGAAAACAAGTTTAAAATGACCATTTTTAGTCCCTCAACTTCTAATATATGCATATTTTTCGTCCATCCACTTTAAGTTAAGGGACTAAAAAATATGTTTATTTAGACAAAATTAATGGAGTAATTGATAGAAGAACTAAAAAAAAAAAAATTTCATAATTGATGGACTAAAAAAGTACATTAAAAAGTTAAATGATGAAAATTATGTAAAACATTAAAGTTGAAGACCAAAAATGAAATTTACCTTTTTTAAAAATTTGAATTGAGTTGTACAAACCAATTTTTTTGTACTGACTGGTACGTCGAAAACTACAGAAGATTGGTAAAGTTTTCAAAGCATTTCTATTGCTTACCTCAAAAAGTGTCAAGGACTTTATACACCATTACCAATCTTTTCTTTCATACAGTGTTTGAAGTTGATTGTTTACTAAAAGACTAGGAGAGCAATGTAAATTTGTTTGTAATGGCTAAGAGTATGAGATCTAAGCATGACAAGTATTGGAAAGATTCAAAAAAGATGAATAAGAACATCTTTGTGGCGACTTTGCTTGACCCAAGGTGCAACTTGATTTTGTGCAATAGGTTTAGAAAGGATAAAGGAAAGGTGTATAGAGATATAGTCAAGCTGGAGTGCACAAAATTGTTTGAAAAATATAAGAGGTTAAGTTATTGTGGGTCAAGTAGTAGCAACTCTCAACAAACTTTTGCTGTGAATTGAAATTCTGATGTGGTAAGCAATGAGGTTGGGTCATCTACAAGAAATAAGAGTTAACTTTTTTTAGATTACAAGAGGTATAAAGCTGAGCTTGGTGGGGCTACAAAAAAAACAGAGTTTGATAGATACTTGAATGAGGACCCTCTTGAAGATTCTAAGGACTTCAATATCCTTAAATTGTGGAAGATGAATGCACCTAGATTTCCTATTCTAGTTGCCATGGCTAGGGATCCTATCTCCATTGTTGCCTCAAAATCTACCTTCTCTAGTGGGGGAATAGTTCTTGATGCCTTTAGAAGCTCACTTACCCCAAAAATGGCCTAAGCACTTATTTGTTGTCAAGATTGGTAAGGTTGACTACAAGGTATATGTACTATACTTATTCAATTTTCATATTCACTAGTTTATGCATTATTTAACATTGTATTCTTTTTTCTAGAGATGTCACTGATTTGGAGGAGTTGGATTTATTAGAAAGCTTGGAGAATGCTTTTTTCCCTTCCAACTTTGTCCATGTTCAATTATTTTCAGTTCAACTTATATATAGCCTTCTACAAATCGTGAACATATTAAATTATTTTGACATGTCAAGTTTTGATAAACTTCATTTAGATTCCACCATTATGGCATGACAAAGTAAAACATGTATATTGTAGTAGGGTTGTGAGCAAAGTAATCAAATTTTTTTACTAGCTTTAGCTTGTTTAACTTAAGATTGTCTCTTGGTTTCACGTTTGAAGTTAATTACTAATTATTATTGTAAACTAATCTTGTTTATTTACACTTATCATAAAAATAAACTAGACTATAGATATGCTTACAATTTGTGGCCTTTTTTGTATATCATTGATAAAGGTTTAGGAGCTACTTTCTTTCTTTATATAAAGTTATCTTGCTTTGATGTTACTGCACTACCTTTCTATTGGTGTTGGAAGTCTAGGAAATTGGAAATACATGTTGCATCTCATCTTTTGTTTTTTGTTGAGAAGGGATGCCCACTACACGACACATGACTTTTGGTGTTTTGTATAGCATCTACGTTCTCTTTAATGGTGGAATTCTATAATTGTAAATGACTTCTTGAAGTCTTCATAACTTCAAGAGCGGTAGAACATGATCAACTCTTATGGTAATCATAAATATTATGGTATTTTCTATTACTAATGTGTATGTGTGTTTTTTTTCTATGCTATTTATTTAAGCTTACTATGAGTTTTTTAATAATGTTTTATTGTTTTTGATAGAATTTGGAAAATTATATGAGAATAATATTATAGGTTGAGTAGTTGGCATTTGCATTCTAATTTGATTAAGTTTCATACATTTTTTTGTTTTTTACTTTAATTCAGTGTCCACTAAAACCAAAAAGAACAACACCAAAAAGAAAGGATATCAAACCAAGACAATAGACACTAATCTAGTTCAATAACTGGTTCTTACTTTTTTAAGCAAAAACTTAGTTAACCATCGATATTGGTTAATTCAATCACCAAGCGGACTGATGCCCAGGCCTAGATAAGACTGAAATTAAATTTACTTTTTTTTTTTTTAACATGAGAAAATTTGGAAAAGGGAGAATTTTTTTTCAAATAATAAGGGTAGAGCTCCCAACTTATTTGAGCCCAAACTTTTAGGTTTCGATGGTGAATCAATTGGTGTGATGGGTTGGTTCAAAATTAGATTTACTTAAATGCAGGCCCAATGTGAGATGCACCTTTCATGTTAGGGCACTTGATCTTTTTTTATATTCAAAAAATGGAAAAAAACAAACACACACCCAAAAAATCCTTATCTAGTTGTCCTAATCCGGACATACGTGCCAGTCTGATCTTTGGGCTGTACCGAAGACAAACCATGGCACAAAGGAAACGCTTGATTGGTATGTCAAATTTTGTTTTGAAACACTTACATGAGTACCGTACCGTAACACAACATAATTCTAAAATCCATTGGTTGGTATGTCAAATTATTTTATACTATTCCATGCTAAACAATTGTACCCAATATAATGTTTTCTACACTACTCGCCAAATTTTAATTGCAGGAATAGCACGTTACTTTTGTTTTTATCGTAATTGGATAATAAGAGGGAATATTTTTTATGTTTTATTTTTTTTTTATTTTATTTATATGTTATATAATTTAAATTTAAAAATTTTTATGTTTTATTTCCTCTCATTTTATTACTAAATTATTTATATTGTCGTCGAAAATTTTTTTTTTAATAAAACATATTTCATCAATAATTGTAATTTAATGAGAAAAAAAAAAACTCCATCATGTTCATTTTGATATAAAATTTAACACAATGAAACATTCTCCAATTATATCTTTTTCTTAGGAAAATCCTTACTTCGCAGGGAAAAAGAGTGAAGGATGCAGAGGTTATGTTCAGCCAGATCTCTCTGTGCTTCGGTTTTGAAGAAGGAGATACATCGTGCTTCTTTCTCCACTTCGTTACTCTTCGATGATACTCAGTTGCAGGTTTCTCTCTATCCAAACGCCATTTTTATTGAGTTCATGATTGAATACGATTGCTTCGTTGCTTCATTAGAATTCTTTGAACGGGAATAGGATTAAATTGGATATTGCGATGTTTTTTTATCACTATTGATAATCTCTGTCCAATTCAGAATTCAGAAATAATCCTTAAGCCTATAAGGTTTTACCACGTTGATTCATCTATTCGTATGCTGTATTGAAGATGGATATGCAAAATATTATGTAATTTTAGCTTTGTATACCGTTTATACTTGTCGAATTGAGCTAAGGAATCTGCCATTCTTGAGTAATAAATTTCTCTTTTTTTCCTTTTCTTTTTATATTTTAGATTTCAGATGGAGTGTTTTTCTTCCGATAATGCGTTTTGTAATGTTTACAGTTTAAAGAAAGTATTACGCAATTTGCACAAGAAAACATTGCCCCTTATGCATCGAAGATAGACCAAACAAATTCTTTCCCCAAGGTTGTACAATACTATTGTTTTTGAGTTTTGATGTTATACTTATCGTCATTGAAACAAAGTTCTGATTTTGACCATATTTAATGTTCATACTTTAGGAGGTTAACTTATGGAAACTCATGGGGGATTTTAATCTTCATGGAATAACTGCACCAGGTAGCATTTTTTTCATACTTTCAAGGTTTTTTTTCCTTTTAGAATTATATGTCCTTACTTTTTTCTGTGAATGTGAAATGTGCCCCTATGGACTAGTTCTTACATCTTTAAGTTTAACTCAAGAATATCTGTTATCTATTCTTCAGTGTTCAAACCTGAAAGGCACTGTATAGGATTAAATTAATTCATCTGTTGACAGTTCAGGAACGTTTGTAAAGAGCATGACTTGTTAAGAATGAATTCCCTCTGGATCAATATTCAAATGTCCCACTTTGTTGTCTGGTTCTTTTTTTTTTTTCACTTCCAATTCTCTTTCAGAGGAATATGGAGGACTTGGTCTTGGTTACTTATATCACTGTATAGCAATGGAAGAAATTAGCCGTGCTTCAGGGTCTGTTGCTCTCTCGTATGGTGCTCATTCGAATCTGTGCATCAATCAGTTGGTACACTATCAACTAAGCTGGCAAGCTATGATATAATGCTTTGTTATGGGTCATAGAGTAACTTTTTGTGGTTTTGTAGGTGAGGAATGGAAGCCCAGCACAGAAATCAAAGTACTTGCCAAAGGTTATTTTTCCCCTGAATTACCTTAATGATTTTGGATGGCCTGTATTTTGAATATTCATCTGCTGTCAAGCTGAAGTTTGTAGTGGAGATCTGTTTATCATGTTCCTTTCCTCCTAAATTATGTGTTATTATAGCATCTTGCCTCTTTCACTTTTTTGAAGGTGGTTTTCTCTGCAAATTGACCACCCTGCCCCCAGCATCCAACTCCTCTTTTCTCTTCTTGTTGACTTATTGAGTTTGTCTTTTTCTGAAGCTTATCAGTGGGGAACATGTAGGAGCTCTTGCAATGAGCGAACCAAATGGTATATTACTAGAA
The DNA here is from genome assembly GCA_020521535.1 of Rubroshorea leprosula. NCBI lineage: Eukaryota > Viridiplantae > Streptophyta > Magnoliopsida > Malvales > Dipterocarpaceae > Rubroshorea > Rubroshorea leprosula. The sequence goes on from BPVZ01000080.1 coordinate 1,075,613, forward strand.
CCTTGAACATTTTAATATTTTTTTTGTTTAATAGCATTGAGGCAGCAAATCTATTTGATCTGTTTTCTGTTACCTGCAGCTGGTTCTGATGTTGTTAGCATGAAATGTAAAGCTGATCGTGTTGATGGGGGTTATGTTCTAAATGGGAACAAGATGTGGTGCACTAATGGTCCAGTTGCTCAGACACTGGTATTTTGTTTTAGAACCTTTGCTCTGTTATGCTTGGCTATAGCATACTTTATTGGTTGTGACAAGCTAACGCAAACATGTAAATATGGTGCTTTGCTCTGATCTACACATTTTTGCTTTGGCAGAAATCTTTTGTATATGCGTCTAAGTTTGTACTGATTTATGCAATGTTTCAGGTTGTTTATGCAAAGACAGATATCAGTGCTGGCTCAAAAGGAATTACAGCATTCATCATTGAGAAGGGGATGCCTGGGTACGTTGATAGCTACTTTTTTGTTATTTATTTCAAATAATGGACAAGTTATAGATATTTTTTGAGTAAAGATCCAAAAATTGTGTAAAACCAAGTTTTCCTTTTACGTAAGAGTACTCAAATTCTTGGTCTGCCATTTCATTTTATCTGTACAGCCAAATTCTATTCTTACCTGTAGCTAGTTCTCACTTGTCAGTTGTAACAACCTATAATGCTGAGCCTTGTCCACCTGCAGAATTTTTTTATTAACAAATTGAAGTACTTAGTAAAAGCAATTCCTAGTTTTTATTACAAACAATGTGGACACATTAGCCATCATCTACATCAATCATGTAGAAATTATATTTTTAAAAGGATATATCAAGCTTGCATCTAAAGTGTGAAATATAACAGGCAGTGAAACTGGCACTTGAATTATTGATTTTCTTATAGTTTGTTATTGTGAACCTGCAGATTCAGCACTGCTCAGAAACTAGACAAACTCGGGATGCGAGGAAGTGATACGTAGGTTTACAGTGTGCTAAATGAAGTCATCTATTTTGGAGTTCATCCTTGCTCCATTTTTCTATCATACTAATAATGATGATGGTCTGAGCAGATGTGAGCTTGTCTTTGAGAACTGCTTTGTTCCAGAAGAAAATGTCCTAGGGACAGAAGGAAAAGGTTTTGCATTACTTTAAACTATTACCTTTATTTAAAGGAGGAGATCATTTGATTGCTATCAGATATCCTATAGTAATATATAAGAAATGCTGCATGAAGAGATCCCAGGGGTTTTAGTAATTTATAGCTTCTTCTTTTTTTGACATAGATTTTAAAGGAGTAAAAATACTAGACTATGAAAAGAAAATAAATTTCTTGAGGAGTTTAACTGTATACTTTTGGTGCCCACAATGACAAGTTGTGTTTTTGTGATTCTGCTGTGAGTGTGACTAAATACAACTATAATTGTATAATACTGTCATTAATGGTGCTTTTCCTTTTTCCTTCATTGTCTTTCAGGAGTTTATGTAATGATGTCAGGCCTAGATTTGGAGCGACTTGTTTTAGCTGCTGGACCCCTTGGTATAATGCAGGCATGTCTTGATGTTGTTCTTCCTTATGTCAAAGAGCGAGTACAGTTTGGTCGTCCTATTGGTGAATTTCAGTTTATACAGGTTTTTAATTATGATTGACACCAACCATCGGATTGATTTTGTCCAAGTGATGCATGTGTTGGAATCTTAAGATTTCTGATATTGCCTTACATTTACAGGGGAAAGTTGCAGACATGTATACTTCCCTACAATCATCAAGGTATAACATTTCAACTTAATGATGCACTATTCTTTCTAAGCTTCGATTCTCATGTAGCATTAGTTAATTATTGTCCTCTTTTAGGTCGTATGTGTATTCAGTTGCAAGGGACTGCGACAATGGGAAAACTGATCCTAAGGTTGACTTCTTTTACTTCTCTTAAGGTTTTACCTTGTCCTCTTCTTTTTATAGAAAGAGAAGGACCATAATAATTTCTATACAAAATTTCAGGACACTGCTGGAGTTATACTTTGTGCAGCTGAAAGAGCCACTCAAGTTGCTCTGCAGGTGAAAGGACAACCCATTTCTATTGTTTACACCATAAATTTCTTTTCCTATTTTTCTTTTGTCTGGATGATGCTCTCGTGCATTTCTTCTCCTTTCTGCTGCCATGGCTATCATGGGTTGCTTTTTGACTGATTCAGTATATCCACCTTTTATATCTTAACCTTGATCCTAAAGCGCCAATATTCATTGGATCCAACCAATGCTCTAGGCATGTGGATCATGTCATGTGTCTTTATGAATTTTGCCATATTTGTCACCAGAGCATTTATTCATGTGCTCAATACAACTTTGCAGGCTATACAATGCTTAGGTGGTAATGGATACGTGAACGAGTACCCAACAGGCCGTCTTCTCCGTGATGCCAAACTATATGAAATTGGGGCAGGCACCAGTGAGATTAGAAGAATGATAATTGGTCGTGAGCTCTTTAAGCAACATTGAGAGAGGTTTGAAGCATCCTCATTTTCATACTTGTATCATTTACCTTCCAATAATATTACTCCGAGATGTAAAAATCTCAGTCCATTGAAGAAAAGACACTCTTAATTTCAGAAAAATAAATTCTCACCTTATGATGGCAAGGTTATACTCAAATTTGAGGTGCAGATTATTTCTTTACCATCCTTAGCCTAATTTATAAAGGACGAGAATTATAATCGCCACCCTAAAAGTAAAAGGAATAGGAATATAAATTTTGCTATCAAAGAATTATCAACAAAAATGGGCTTGATAACTTTAAATTAGATGTATCCGGTTTGAATCTCAAGACAAGTTGGGCGGAATTTGAAAGAAGGAAAGAGCAAAATTCCTAGTGGTAAAGCTCATCCCCACATGTAATTCAAAATGTTCATGACGAACCAGGAGATAATGCATTACTAATGAACTGGTGCAAACTTAGTTGATGAGAGGAAAACACTTCAATCAACCTCAATTATCAATGTCTTTGAGGCCAACAACAGCAACTTCTAATTTCCAATACATTCCCCTAATAATAACCACGACTAAGCATGGGACATATAGATAAGAGGTACCAAAAAGGGTTTAGGATTCAATAACGAGTGCACACATAATGGCGAAGACCATACTTATTACTTGATAAAGCCAATCCTCAAATCCTTACTACTGTTGGAGAGGAATCTGGCTAGCCAACTGATGAGGACTTTGATGCTTCCATTATCACCGGAGCTTGGTCCAAACAGCTTTGAGTATCGTCACTGACCACTCCTATGGTCATCTTCTCCACTTCTTCTTGGGTGTATATGTGGATCTTGGACACCACGTCACAAAATTCACTGCCAGCAAAAAAAATTGCTGTATTAAGGACAATAGAGCTTCACAGCAGAATCAAAAATCAAATTCACTGTTCTTTAGATTTTCAGAAGAACAAATGAGCATCATTTCCCCCCAGAAGAAACAGGAGTAGGGGTAGGGACTAGGGAGGATGGTGGGAGGGTGAGGCATAGGATACAAAGATGGTAATTTAGCTCATCTCGTTAAGTTGTTTGTTCAGTAGTTTATCCTATCATTTATCTTCAACCTAGGCATGCCCCTCAGATAAGCATTCTATGCAGCCGGACTGCCAATGTTAATTTTCCCAAAATATCTAACAAGTTACTGCAGTGATTATCCAATTTAGAAATTCATTACCACAAGGAGCAAACATACATTGGACTCACTTATTGTCATCATCATGGGACAAACAAGGTAGCAATAGTGTAGGGAGAGTAATACTTACTGCCATGGATCATCTCCAACGACCATGACATCATTCTCACTGTCAGTGTACAAGATCTGCCATCCTTTATCAGGGTCTCGTAAAAGCCCTTCCATTCCAAATAGTCGTTCTAGTTCAGTCATCAAGTCATCATATCCATTCAGTCTCGATAGATCAATAGCTCTTCCAACCAGGCTGCCTTGCTTGTGAACCTTAAGTAGGTCACTGTAGTGTCAGTAGAGAAGAATGAGAAGCCAAGGAAAGTTGAAGTGGAATTTTGACTCTTAGCTTACCTTTGTACAACTCCTCTTACCAGAGTTCTGTGAGTTTGTAGCTGGTGGTTCTCCTGTCAACGAGAACCCAAAGAGCTTACATCCAGCTGTGTTACCCTTGAAGCAATCATCCTGTTGGTTTCTCATATTTGCTCTAAGAGCAGGTTTTGGAATACTTTCTGAAGGCTTGTGCTTGTTCAGTAGACTAGGAGAACTAACTACATCTCCCATAGCCCCAGGCTCAGCAGAAGAAGCATTTAATGACACATTCCCTCCTGGGAAGGTGGATGCATAAGAGTTCATTATGGAATCTTCAACAGCTCTGTACCGATCAGAATAAGGGAAAAACATACTTCGAAGGCCTTCTGAGGCTAGTGGAAGGAAGCTGGGTTTAGATGCCTGATGCACATTGAAAGTACTGAAGCCGAGATTGGGTTTTCCCCAACTGAGGTTGAGATCAGCCTTTTGTGTCAGAGATCTCAATGGGCAAATTTCTTGACCTTGCAAGACCTTCTGAAACCTATTAGATTCCACAAAGCCTGGGTAAATAGAGGAGTGAGCCCTCATAAGCTCATTAATATTTGCCTTCTGTATCCCAGCTGATGAAAGATTTTGATGTGCAGGGGGTTGCATCTCAAAACCTAGCTGGCGGTTAACAGTATCACATCCATGAAGGGGTGATACAAAACCTACATTTTCTTGACCTTGCAAGACCTTAGAGGATCTTATTACAGAATCCTCAAAGTCCAAAAACCCACCCTGTTCAGCTGCAATAAAGAACATTGTAAGCCTGCACATCAAATATAAAGAATGCAACATGTTTGCAACTCCAAGGGAAGATTTGTACCAGAAACAGGGTTGTCAGGTTGGACAGCCTGCAGACCTGGCCGCAGTTTTTTCAGCCTTGGTGAAGACTGAATGCTCAAGGGTGGAAGAGAAACAGACGGATCAATTTCCCAAGGGGAAATTCTCTGTTGATGACTGTTCACAACTTCTTCATCCCATCTTACCTGTTCATGTTAGCACAGAGGTTCTTATTCCCAAGAAGGTGATATGACTGATACCCATTTATCATCTCATAATTTTTCTTATCTCCTTTTCCCATAGAATAACACACTGAAGAAACATGTATATGCATGTGCATCTTAAAGTGATGACTTCAGTCTCCAGTGGTGGCTTAGTCATCTATAAAATCCTACATCTGACCAAGATAGGCAGACACTAGCCAATGGGAACATATAAACCAGGACAACTAGGTGATGAGGAAAGAAAAATGTAAATCTAGAAGTATCATGACAAATGAAAAGGAAAGCGCAGACTGCACCACTTCTAACCATTGATGGAGGGGTGGGTCCTCAATATCAGGGGGCCCACCCCCTCCATCAATGGTAAAGTGAGGTGCATGCAGATTACACTTCCCTTTTCTAAGGAAAAATAATGATGTTTTTGTAGAAACAGTAGAGAACATTTTCAAAAGTAGTTAGTTAATCAAAATTACAAACCTTACCATCAAGCATCTCCATTGTGAGTTAGGCCATCTGTAGGGATCCGAATCTCTGGTTCCAGTCACTACCCCACTACATCTGAGCAAAAACAGTAAAATATTCTCAACAAACGAAGAAAAGAAAATTATTGTGGAAATGATATACAACTAATTGTAACAAGACCTTCTCTCTGGTGAATCATCCATTTCAAATCTCATTTTGAACCTAGTTCCAATGCATACTCGATTTCGGATGCTATTGATAAACTTTTGGTAGGGTATGACAAACTCTGCATGACTGGCCCTGCATTTAATCAATTTGAATAGCCTTAAAATTTCTGGTCAAATATGCATCACCAGGCATTTTCAAACAAGTTTGTAAGTGATACAAGAACTTGATTGAATCTCAAAGGTGAGGCAAATATTCAAAATAATTTTAACCCCTTGGAATCGAATGCAATTGAATACAAAAGAGAAGAAACCACATATATTATCTGCCTTGTTTACTATCAACACCATGAGGTTAAGACTATTAGTAGCATGAAATCAGAAGCAAGTAAACCAACAAAGATATCTCTTTAAATTTCTCTTAATTGGTTGAGCCAAACAAATGTGGAAACTTACCTTGGACTGTAGAATACATGAAATGTACTCCTGGTGGATATTGCATTACCCACAGGAGAAAGAATGTTCGGATAAGAATTTTGTTTTTCAACAATGGAATCAGGGAGGCCATTTCTTGGTCGGATAGCTCTTCTAATTCCCAATCTCAGCTCTCCATCTTCACCTCTACAAAACATGGCACAACTAGAATGATTAAAATTTCTTCTACTCATCGAATCAAAGCATTTCCTGATTTGTTCTACTTATACTCTTTCAGGTGATAATTATATAAATTTTTAATGATTTCCCCCATTTTGCTAATTCCTATACTTAAAGAGGGTATTTAGCCCTCATCTCTTATGGAACACAAAGTGAAGTGATTACATATTTAAAATTCATAAGCATCTACAAATTGTATATCCACACCTCAGAAACAGCACCGCATCCCCTGCAACAAGATTCTTTTGACTCACAAAGATACTCCATCCTGTGGTTAGGAGATGGCGCCTTGGTTGGCCTGAAAAAACAATAAGGTAAAAATTGGATGAACTTTACCTCCACTTAAAAATCAAAAAGAAGCCCTGCTATAAATATGTCAAAATGGCTACTAAAATCTGAATTACCTCTATAAATATGTCGAAATCTCCACTCAACTCCATGAAGATCTTTGGCAACAAGCTCTTGGGAGGGTCTTTGCTGTTTATAATCCTGCCATCAAAGAAACAAAGATACAAGAACTCTAAGCTAGAATGAGCAGCAATTTAATCAAATATAAGAGATATTAATGAATAAAATGATACCAAAGGAGGGAAACAATCTTCAGCAGCTCTTCGAGGAACAGAGAACCCCCCATGAGTACTGGTATCAGAAGCTGTCAGCGTCTTGCAAAACATGTGGGGGGTGGATTTTCTCGGTGACTCTCCACCTCCTTCCTCATCCAAACCTAGCTCGTCAAGATCTTTCCCCTCCAAATTCAGTCCTACCAACTACACAGCGCCCAAAATTGAAATCAACATGAAGAAAATTCTAAGCTCCACTTACAGTGGAAGAATATTCTAACAGAAAATCCTATTCAAATCACTGGATACAAAGCACAACCCCCATTATACCCACAAATAATACCAAAAGAAGTTAGAATTTTTATTCATCAGATTATACAAGTAACAGTGTCAGGGAAGAATTATACCTCTGGCAGTGGAATTAAAGTAACCTGTGTAAAGACTTCATCATTCTCCTTATTTGCCTGTTTCAAGGGATCGAAGTCAAAGAAACTAAATTAGGATATAGGATACAGGAAAAGTGAAATTGGGGACCTGGAATGTTGAAAAAGAGCCAGTACTTACAAGTAGCTGAACATTTACAACCCTGCAAAAGATTTGTGGTTGGAGATCGAAGGTGGGCATTTCCATGGATGGGAAGGGAGAGGGTATGGCAACCTGTTCCAAATGTCCCTGAGGGAAGTAGACAACCACGTGCCCCTTCTTGGGCAGCGAAGTAAGAGGGCCGGCGCAGGCGTGCCAAAGTTCAGAATAAATTGAGGAAGACCCAGTAGGAGAAGATGAGTCTGAAGAACATGAAGAAGATGAAGAGGACAAACAGTGAACACAACCACTTCCCTTTTCACAGTCCCCATTGCAGAGTGCACTCTTCTCCTCCTCATTCACTGAATGGTTCAGATCAATTTCCATTACCACAACCGCAGTATGGATTCTATCAGTGGAAGTACAGCCACATCACCAGACCCAGCTGACAAAACACCAAGAAATTAAGGGGACAAACAGGGTAATAATAACCAAATGGTATACCCAGAAAGCTAAAACTAGAGGAAATAGGAAATGAGGTCAATTCATCATAGGAAATTTATAATTTTTAGGGGTACCCACAAAGCAAAAAGCCGGAGAGGAGCAGAAGAAATTAATAGAAAACACCAAGAAAGTCATGTTTGGGGGAGGATGTCCAGCCAGAATGCTAAAAGATAAGAGAAAAAAAAAAGGAAAAAAAAAAGGAAAAAAAAAACACAGAGAGAGAATGGTGTCAAATAATAACAAGAAATTCAAAATATGATTCCTCTCCCATTTGCAGGTACTGAGAAGAGGGAGCAGGAACAGCAGCAGACATGGACAATTGCATAGAGTAAGCACAGAAACAAAAGGCTAAAAAGGCCAATGAGGTGATGGCTTTTGGACTTGGACTGTTAGAGAGAGATGGAGAGGAAAGAGGGGAAGGGGACTGTGCTGGGTGGGGGGGACAGGCTAAGACAGTACAGAACCCACACACCCCCACCCTCATCTATCGGCTTTTATCTCCACTCCCTTTTCTCTCTCTCTCTCTACTTTTTTTCCCAATTTCCTTCCTTTTTATCACCAAATTCTTTTTTCCACTGTAACTGAGGTCTACCAGAAAACAATAAAGTAAAAAAAACAATCTTTAATGTTTTGCTGAATAAGTTGAAAACAAGAAGATAACTTTAACAATACACACAACAAACCCATTAAAGATGAGACCTTGAAAATACTAAATATCTGTGCATAATTACAGTAAGGTTTGGTAGAAGAAAGAATGAACCAATGAAATTCCATTTTTCAGTTGTGTTTTCATTCAATTCATTTTGGTGCGAGAAAGACTGCAGATTTTCAGAATTGAGAGCAGACAGGAGCACAGTGATTCATTAATAAAAGGGAAAAGAGAGAGTTGTCAATTTAAAGATGGGGCCTTGAGGGTTGGGGTGTGTTTTGGCAGCAACTATCGTGGGCGTGTTGTTAGTCGTTAGGACTCAGTGACTCAGACCATCCAACACAACACTACACTACAATCTTTTTTATCTCTTGTCTCATCACTCTTTTTCCTCTTCTTCTTTTCCTTTTCTATTTATTGGTTTTTTTTATCTATTCAATTCAACTGAGGCCCTTCTTCCTCACTCTCTTCCTGATTGAGCGTAAATAACAAACACTAGTATATATGACTAGTCAATGACCTCATCATCAATACAATAATGGAAACTTGCAATCAAATCCTCTAAATAAATGAAGTTATAATAACAAAATCAAAAAAATAAAATAAAAGTTATAATAATGAATTAATGTCTTAAAACAAAAAGTGCGATGCAAACGTTTGTTTTGATTTTTTAATAACAGTTATTAATTGTTAATATTAATTAAATAAATTAAATATTTTAAATTATAAATATTAATTATTAATTATTATTTATATTGAAAAAGTTAATCTAAATAACACTCTAATTATATTTAATTATAAAATATTAATTATTATATTCAAAGAGATCTTTAATAAGTTTAATCACATCTCAAATTATCATCGACATAAATATTCAATAATAATATCATTTTATTAGAAGTAAAAGATTTTAAATTTAAATCGCATAACATATAAGTGAAGTGAGATAAGAAATAAAAAATAGTTACTTTCTATTATATAATTAAGATTTAAAAAACAAAAATAAGTTTAATGATATAAAGGATAAAAATTTAGAATCAATAACGTAACTTACGACATGTTATTAAATTAGTTTGATACATATAATATTATAAATTTTTTAAAAAAAGAGTCAATTATTAAATAATACAAAATATATTTTTTAATATTTTAAATGACATGACTTATATTATGTCATTAATCTCAAATTTTGATCTCATTTATCATTATTCTTTTAATAATAGAGGAAGGTCATTCGTTTAATAATTAATTTTTACAATTTAGTACCATTTAAATTATAAAATATTAAACTCTTTTAAAAATTATCATAATCTCTAAGAATTTTCAATTATTTTTTTAGCTCATTCAATGATGAGTTATAATATACAGTAGCATAACCTCTCTTATATCATTTCTAGGTGTCTCAAATTTTGAATTAAGAAATTTAGAATTGTAAATTCCTACTAAATAAAACATCTCTTGATGCGATAAATAATTTGTGTTAATGTTACTATTTTTATGGTATTTTTTGGCTCAACCATGTATTTATTAACCCTTTAATTTATAGATTTTAAGGTTATTAGCACATACATACAAATTTAAGATTATCTGTCCCATAATGATACAATTTGGAAGAATTTCTCTTTGTTTAATGAATTTAAAGTACACACTATTACTTAAACGTTGTCTACATTATAGTCGATCATACATTAATATTTTTATTTTATATCACATGCCACTTAACAATCAGTAAAAAATTCTCCATTAATATAATACAAATCTCACTTTATCATATTAAATTTTTTATAAAAACAAATTGAGAGAGAGAGAGAGAAAAGAAAAAAGTCAAAACAAAAATCTAAGATTTTGCTATGGTGGCATGCCATATAGAATAAAAATGTTGATGTGCATTTCAAATTCGTTAAATAAGGGAAATTCCTCAAAATATATTATTGAGGGATTAATATCCTTAAAATTTTATATAAAGTGAAATAATCTTAAAATTTATAAATTAGAGAGCTAAATGAGGATTAAGATTATTTTTTTATATATTAAATAATAAGTTATATAATAAGAGATATTTATTTTTTCTCTTAATTCTTCCCTGCCCATCATAAGTATCAAGAATCCCAACTCAAGGTTTTATGTTTTACCCACTTTAAACACCCTTTTGGGCACCATTTTTATTGTATTAGTCATGTGAAGTAGGCATCAAGAAGTTTCACATTAGTTTTTGAAATTTGGCTCAAAAAACGTGACCAATCAATATAACATTCATTTCTCTTAATAAAAAATATATATGACATTCATTTCTCAAAAAATGAAAAATAGTCAATAAACATTCATATTTACTCAATTGTCATGGTTAGTGGCTCAGTTATGACCATCAGTACAATTATTATATTTATTAATATTTTTTATTTTATTAAATTATATATCTGTTTATTCAATTCAAGTGATAAAAATAAAAATAAAAATATAAATATCTCTTTAAATTAAATTAATA
>BPVZ01000080.1:1117111-1130629 GCA_020521535.1 Rubroshorea leprosula
CTTGCATTCTAATGTGATTCTACTTGATATGTGCACAGGATCAAGGTCTTGATGTTATATCAGAAGGATTAGATACACTTCAAAATTTGGCTCTAGATATGAATGAGGTGATTATTGTTCATCTAAGACAATTTGGTGATGCAAGAAACCATCAGTGTTTAATCCTTTTTTAATTATCTTCAGGAGTTGGATAGGCAAGTCCCCCTGATGGATGAAATTGGAACCAAGGTGAAATTTTTGTTTTTTTATGTTGTATCCATATCCCTTTAGTTTGACTTTTAATGCAAACAAAGCTGGAATTATGTCTACAAATGCATTCCTTAATGGATCTCTTATGTTTTTATAGGTGGACAAGACAACAGTTGATCTTAGAAAGACTAATGTTAAACTCAAGAAAACAGTCACCCAGGTAATTCATAAGAATTCATTGGACTACTCTATATAGTTTCCTTCTATATAATTTATACTAATTCATTAGAAAATTCTTTGCCCAAACTTACTAAAAGGCTTGCTGCAATTTTTTACTTTCTCACAGCTGCGTTCAAGTTGGAACTTCTGCATTGACATCATTCTTTTATGTGTTTTACTTGGAGTTGCTTCCTATTTATACAAGTAAGCTCAATATATTGTCAATTTGACCTTGATGAGGTTAAAAAAACGATTTCAGAGGCATGAAATGAAAGAAATTTGTTGCTATAAGTTCTTTGAATTAATTTCAAAGTCAAAGCAATCATAGTGGCACTTACCCTTTTTGTTTTAGTTCTATTATTTAATTTGTTGTTGAGAAAACTTCTTAAAAACTTCTTAATGATAATATGTATTGTAGTTGCTTGTTTCTAATAATTAATGGCATTCATTTGCTCCTCCATGTAATGCCTTTCCTAGTTTGGTGAGGGGATAGGGGTATCATAAAGCGATCTGATTATTCTTTACATATATATATATATAGGGGTTAGTGCTTGTCAGCTTTACCTTCGACACATTAGGAGGAAAAAGACAAAAAACACCCTAAGGTATGCTTTAAAAATAGGATATTTTAATCTTTTTTAATAGATGTTTATTAAAATGACGTAATTTTAGAATAATATTCCTCATAATTTTTAGGAGATAAGGCGGATAAACACTATTTTTATATATATATATATATATATATTTGGCCAAACCCTTTATATTGTTTGGGAAATTATTTTTGTATAACTTTTTTATCCTACATTTTTGTACAACCTGATTTGTTATTAAAATGATTGGTTCTTTTAATTCATGTAGAACCTGTGATATTGAATGTATCTACTCATTTAATAACATGCAGAAGTTGTATGAAAAGATGATATAAAAAAGTTGTTCCAATAACACCACCCATATTGTTTATTCCGGCTACTTTATGTAATCTATTTTATACAGAATATATATTAATTTGCTAATGAAATCTTGCATTGCTGTTTCAGTATACTGAAATAAATTGCTTTTAAAGGCCTCTTCTACAGCTTGTTTGAACGTAATCTCATAAGGTATAAAATTCTTTTTCCATTACGTGTGGGGACTCTTCTCTGTCTGTTTAATATTCGTTCCATTTCATTTATTATAAGGTCAAACCTCTATTTTGGTTCCTAAACTATTGTACAGACCTCCGATTTGGTCTCTAAACTAAAGAAATCCTTAATTTGGTCTTTGAACTATTGTACAGACCCTGAGTTGGTTCCTAAACTATTGTACGGACTCCCGAGTTAGTCCCTAAACTATTGTACTGATGCCCAATTTGGTCCATACTGTTTACCAATTTAACCTCAACTTAGTCCTTCTGTTAAATAATAGCTCAGAGACCAAATTGAGGCGAACTTGTAAACAGTAAGGACGGAATTGGGGGTCCATACAATAGTTCAAGGATCAACTTAGGCCAAATTATAAATAGTGGGGACCAAATCGGGGTCCGTACAATAGTTTAAGGATAAAATCAAGGATTTTTTTAGTTCAGGAACCAAATTGGGGTCCGTACAATAGTTCAAGGACCAAAATGAGAATTTAACCTTATTATAATTACCCTGGGCTGGGAGAATCTTTTTTATTGGTCACTTCATCGACTATTTTAACTTTTAAGATTTTTTTTTTTGAACAGTGAAAAAAAAGAGTAATAATTTATTAAAAACCAAGTCCAAAGGTTACCTTAACTCTTACAAACCCTTCACAAACAAACCCTACTCCACGACCAGAAAATTATCTAACATCAGCTAACAAACATATGACTACTTCAAACAAACAAAAAATGACCCATTTGAACTTTTTAGATTTGGGTGATTTTGGATTTATGGAGCTTTCTTATCATCTATAAACTACTGGTCTCCAAATTAAATTGGCCCTTTCTCATTGAGTTTGATGGATCTCCTACCCGATTGTCATTGTTCTAAATTTTGATTCAGCTTGATAAGAATTCAACATTTGAATTGTCATTTCGAATACGACATATTCAAGGGCACAAATAACGCATTTTCTAGCTCTTTTTCTTCTCATGACATAGTTTTCTTCGTACGCAGGTCTGTTGGAGACATATGAACGTAACTGCCTGCAGTGCGGAAAGACATAACAAAGCGAACATGAAATCCAACATTCAGAGACATCTCACATTCTCATCATGGGTTGGAAACTCTCGATCGTTTGGAAAACATTCAGACAATATTAATGTAGTAGTAAAAATGATGTTAAAAGTTAAAACTCCAAATTCTTTTGTGGGCTCTTTTCTCTTTATGGTAAGGCTTTTTGAGCTTGATTTGACTATATAACCAAGCCCAAATGCATTTTCCTTTTTATTTTTTGGGTGTGTCTAGCCCAAAGGCTTTTTCTTCTCATTTTTCCTCCCTTTTTTTTTTTTTAATGGAAGGCAAATTTAATTAATATAATAATAATAAAATATCTAGTAATGATCTACCAGTATTGGAAAACAGACAGCTCAATCATTGTCACCAATTCCGTTCAATATTCGCTTGGATTTCGAAATCTATAAGTGGCCTAATACCAAAATGAGTAGTTGTGAAGAAATCTTGAAAACCCAACACTACTATAAGCTCAAATATATCTAAAAAAAATATTAAGTGAGAACTGCTCTTATTGAAGCGGTCTTACAAAAGAAAACATAATCTTTTATAATAGTAGATCTTAATTTCTGTCCACCTTTACTGATACCAACTCCCATAAAAGCTAATTGAATCCAAATTTGCACCCATCTTCAACAGCTCTTGATTTTTCGGGAACGTATCAACTCTGTAGAATTTCAAAATCAGCCAATTAAATCTCGAAAAATCCCAAGCCAGGCCATTTCACCGGCAACCACCACGTATGTGTCATTGCTCCCTATAACATCAGAGCACTTGCCGGCTGCCACCCTCCTTCCAAACCAATTGACAGCATATCCAGCTTTTGAAACCCCACCGGCGTCATCTCAATAGCTACAAGGTTGATGCCGTTGCTCATCCGAAAGCATCCCATCGCCTCCCAACCTTGAAGGCTCACAAGGCTTGCTTCCATTGACACCCACTCCCCATGCAAGCATTAATTAAATTGCAGAAAACCAAGGCCAATGGCTTCAATTGATATTCGGTCACTGATTCCTTCTTTCTCACCAGCAACCCCCATCTGCTTCAAAGCCTCTATCGAGGGATGGGAATAGCCACCTTCAGCCAAGCTACTAACATGAGAAATCAATAACAACTACAAAGAAAACATACACTATACAAAAAACCCAATTGCAACGCAAAAAATGACCTTTTTTATACATGGTAACGATGGCCAAACGGACACTCTCATTTTGAGAGAAAACCCTAGTGCAGCTGTTTACAGTGATTCTTAAAATTCTTTCTCTTTTTCTTCTTCTATTTTTTATTGATTAAAAAGAAAAAGGAATAATGATATTGACAATTACGGATAAATTTTGAAACTAAAATTTAAGACGGGGTTAGGATAACCATTAATTATGATGTGAGGTTTATCTGAATTATCATCATCAACAATTAACAAAATATATCTTCTTAAATTCTAGTTTCAAGAATTATTATTCAAATAAAATATCATTTTCTGAAAAGAATACTTAATTTTCCGAGTGCAAAAGAACAAAACGACAACGGCTAGCTATTTGCCTATTGATTTCTCCCTTATAAAAACATTCACAGTCAGTACGTAATGAATAGGCATTTGCATGTGACACACCATGATTTTTTTAACACTAGTTTTTCTTACATTCTTTCTACAGGATAATTTTAAATACACAGTAGTTTTTCAAACCCAAGAAAACGCTCAGACTAAAAAAGAAACTAAGTTGTTTGTTGGTCATACATATATATATATTAATTATACATGCATCTGCCTGTGATTCATATTTCTAGATTCGAAAGTTTTAGAATTCAAAACTCATTCTTTAAAATTTCCACGGAACTTTTTAGCTTTCCATAGAGATACATAATGGGAAGAGAAATTAATTAAACACAATCGGAATTAGTCCAACTTGACTGCACCTAATTTCATTTTCATAAAGCTAATTCAACCCTAAAAAACAAATTAAACACGTGTGAGGTATTGAAAGACTTTACCTAACCGAGTGAAGAAAACGCAGAGGGAAGGGAAAAAGAGGGGGGTCGAGAAGGACCGAGTCAACTCGGACAAGATTCTAGTAGTAGTACTGGTAAATCTGTTTGGTGGTGGGGGGAGGGGGGGAGATGGGAGCGAATTTCAAGAGAAAATGTGAAGTGAGAGAGTGTTGGTGTGTTTGTGTGTCATCTCTTGTCGACAAATCAAGCGGTACCAGTCATCTCTTGTCTTTGTTTACATCAACTTTCCCTTCTGACACCCCTTTCCGTGGGCGTGGGTCCGACACTCAGCCCCCTCACGGTCACGGACGCCCTTCTTCTCTTCCTCTTTCCTGGCTAAATTTGCTTAATTAATTTCTCACCTTTTTTTTTTTTCCTTCTTTCCATCATTCTTATTAGGAATTTTTTATTCAATAAGATACAAGATAAATATGGATATATTGTATTATTTTTTTAATTAATTTATATAAAAATAAAAATTTATTTTAATTTTATTAATCATTTAATTAAAATATTTCATAAAACATTGGTATTAGAAATAATGTTATTGATTTTATAATTTTTTATGTAAATTAATAATAAATTTATTTTTAACTTGTAATTTAGAAAAACCCTTATTATTAATATTATTAAGAATTTTATAACATTTGCCTAATTTTAAAGAATAGGTTAAGATTTTATTTATTAAATTTTTATTACTAATTTTTATATAAAAAATAAAAATTAACTTTAATTTTATCAATTGTTGAATTAAAATATTTTATGTGACATATGTGTTAAAAATAAATTTTATTTTCGTAATTTTTTATATAAATTAATAATTAGAAAATTATGTTATAAATATACCCTTAAAACGTACTTTAAAAAAAAACCTTTATTATTATTATTACTATTAGAGAGTTTGCATGTTTTTCAAATTGGATTTCAAAATATTTTTTTTTAATAAAAATATAGTTTAGGAGTTAAAATGATCAAAGTACTATTAATAAATTAATATAGAATTTTATTTAAAATATTTTAATAAATTTTTTGTCCAAATTACTTTTAGTTTAAAGAAAGGAAAAGAGAGAAAAAATTATTATAATTAATAAATTATTTAATTAGCTAACAATTTAATTTGATTAGATATTATGGCTATTTTCTCTTCTATTTCTTTTATTTCTCTCAAATGAAATAATCAAATATTATTGTGCAATTTGAAGTGTGGTTATGACTACTTACTTATTTGTTAAAATCACTAAAATTGTATTTCATTTTATTAATATTTGTATTTTTAAATAGATAATTATGATATTTAAAAATATCAATTTATATATTAATTTTAATTTATTAAATAATAAATATTAGTTATTTTATTAAATATTAACTATTTTTATAATTAAATCCAATAAAATAATATTTTTAACATAATTTTAATGACTTTAACAAAAAATAATAATAATAACCACAACCACAATTTACTATTTGTCCCCAAAAATTTTTTTTTAATGTTATTATTGTTCCCAATTAATAAATAATTTATTTAACCTATACTTTAAAATACAAGTTAAAGTGTAATAAATATTTTTTATAATTAATTTATATAAAAAATTATAAAAATTAACATATATTTTAATACTATGAATACATAAATAATTTTAATTAATTAATTAAACTAAAATTAATATTTATATTTTAAATAAAAATCAATTATCAAAAATTGAGTTTTTTTTATCTATCATATACCCTAAGACAACAAGATAAGAGTGCAATTATTACACTTTTTTTTAATCATCAATACACATAGTAAAACTAAAAATTGATATTAATTTTTTTATATAAATTAATACATAATTAATAATAAAAAATATAACAATTACATCTTTTTTTATACCTTAAAAATATAAAATATAAAAACTTTTAAAAATATATTTATTACACCCTTAACTTAACCTATACATTAAGGAAAACTCATTAATAAATTTATAAAGATTGTGGTCCAGCCGAGTCTCTAGATGACTGACTTAGAGGGAAAGCCGTGTAAGATAAGGAGAGAGAGGAGAGACTTAAAATTAAGAGAGAGAAGAGAAAATATTCTTTCCAGCTCGCCTTCTTTTTGGAGTTTTCTTCTAGCTTTGGCTTTGGGCAAGGCGAAGAAACAAACATTTTTATTTACAGAAAATTAAGAAAGAGCTTCAAATCCCAGGTTTCTCTTTTTTCTTTCCTTTCTTTTTTATTTTTCTTTTTGGTAAGATAGATAAAAATTTAAATTCAGACACAAAATTTTTTTTTTGTTTGCGGCGAAGAAGAAGGCTAGCTAGCTTTTGCTTTATGTCGGTTTTTTTAGGTACTGTTTCAGCTTTGTGAGTTAATTACTTGTTCTAGTTTTAGCTAAGGGAAATAATTCAAACAGAAAACCCCACTACAACTGTATACTTCCCATTTCAGTAGCAGATATGATGTCTCGAGATGGCCTTTCTGTTCCATCTACAATCACTTGTGGCTTTGTTCAACCTCAAGAACCCAATTATTCAAACCCTAATCCTAACCCTACTTCTTCTTCAAATCCGCCCAAGAGAAAGAGAAATTTACCGGGAACACCAGGCAAGTTTTTTCATTTTTATCAGCAAATAATTCAGTTAGTATATATGCTTAGTTATTATATATACATGCTTCAAGCTACTTGATCTCAGAATTCATTTTTAAATAAGATAAGAATAAGTTATTATTACTTAGCTTAACTAGCTAGCGTAGAAGTTTGAATCTATAACCTTAAATGGATTCTATGTGCTTCTATTCATCAGATCCAAATGCAGAAGTCATCGCTCTGTCTCCAAAATCTCTCATGGCAACTAACAGATTCATGTGTGAAATCTGCAACAAGGGTTTCCAAAGGGACCAGAACTTGCAGCTCCATAGAAGAGGCCACAACCTACCCTGGAAGCTGAAGCAAAGAACAAACAAGGAAGTTCAGAAAAAGGTGTACATCTGCCCGGAACCGACCTGCGTCCACCATGACCCTTCAAGAGCCCTCGGCGACCTCACCGGAATAAAGAAGCATTACAGCAGAAAACATGGTGAGAAGAAGTGGAAGTGTGATAAATGTTCGAAGAAGTATGCCGTTCAATCGGATTGGAAAGCTCACAGCAAGATTTGTGGCACCAAAGAGTACAGATGTGACTGTGGCACGCTCTTCTCCAGGTAACATATAAGTTATATAGCAACTAATCCAAACATCTCTTTTTGCTTTATACGATTAGTTTCTTGAGGAATTAAATGCTAATAACAAAGAATATCATGGAATTTTCTTTTTGAATTTAATGCAGTCTAAACTTTGAAGAACAAATCTAGACATTCATAAATTAATTGCTTCTTTTTTTTTTTTTTTTTTTTTTTTTTTTTTTTTTTTTTTTTTTTTTTTTTTTTGGGGGGGGGGGGGCGAATAGAAAGGATAGCTTCATTACTCACAGAGCATTTTGTGATGCATTGGCTGAAGAAAGTGCAAGGTTTACTACGGTTTCAACTGCAATTAATCCACAAGTAGCTGTTGCTATGAATCAACTTTCTTCAGTTCTAAGGGCAGATTTTACAGGGTCGGATCAGTTTGCAGGGAATCTCACAGGAGATGGGCAGAAGTCGAGGCTGCCTCTGTGGCTTGACCAAACCAATTTCTCTCATCTTAACCCAATTGGGAATATTGCCAGTAATTCCAATGCTAATTTCTTAGCACCAAATTCTGCAAACAACTTATCTGAGTTGGGAATTGCACCGATTAATAACATGTTTGGAATGGTACCATCCAAGTACCCAGAAGCATCATCATCATCATTTACTAGTCCCAATCTCTCGACATCAACATTCCCATTGCCCATGTTGCCACTAGGAATACCAAAGGAAGAGGAAGAAGACGACAAAGGAAATTTGTCCCAAACCATGTCTTGTTTACATTCAAATAACAACAGTAATAGAAGCAGCCAGGTGCCTCACATGTCAGCCACTGCACTTCTACAAAAAGCAGCACAGATGGGATCTAACCCATCAATCAATAAAGGTTCTTCGTCTACTTCTGGGTTCGGTTTAATGAGTTCATCATCTGTTTCCAACATTATCTTCAAGCAACCAAACAACTTAAACGAGTTGGTTAGGTCCCAGCTGGTGTCATCCGCACGTGACTCCTACCCTGACCGGGCATTAGCATCATCACAGCTGCATCAGTCTGAAAACTTGAAAGAGTTGGTGAGTTCATTGTCTTCTTCATCTCATGGTTCTTTGTTGGGGGATTTGAACTCAGCCAGCTCGCTTGTGCATGCCAACAAGAAATCATCCCAAGGTGTTGAAAGAGAATTGACCAGGGATTTCCTGGGAATGGGAGGTGAGTCAAGCAGACCGTTTTCACAACAAGAGCTTGCAAAGTTTGCTTCCATGGCGTCAGCTGCAACGGACTTCAACCAGTACGGTGCTCATCATCGGCCTCGCTGATGATCTAAGCTACAGGATGCCAAGGTAATTAAAATGATCGAAGTAGGGTTTATATATATATATATATATGTTTACTTACGTACAATAATGTGAGGAGAGATTTTTTACAACCAGGTAAGTTAATTAATTTGGACAGAGTTGTAGATTCGAAAGGAGGCAATCCTAATCGAGGCAACTCAGTTGAGCAGCTAGGGAGAAGAGGCGATGGGGGGGACGGGGGCCACTGCATGGTTCGATATATCGTGAGACATGTAACAGAAGATTGGGCCCTCTCCTTCATGCATAATATTGTTTCGTTGTATTTTATTTTTAACCTTTGTAATATTTTAGTTTTTTCTTTGACGTTTGATAAAACGTACTTTGTGCTACAGACATGGTCGTGAACATTTGTTGTCGCGGCCCGTGACACTGTCTTTTTCGGAGATATCTTTAAATAAAAGGGTCATTGGTCTTTAGCTAGGTCCAATCGAGGATATGATCATCTAACTAGCATATATAATTATGATAGTGTAATAATATATTAAACTGGAGATCACAAAAATAGTATAGCTAGGTTCAAAATTTTTTTTTCAATTTTTGTTATTAGAAAGTGAAATTTTTTATTTTTTAAAAATACACTTTACGGGTTAAATTTAGTTATTTTAATTTCATTTTTATATAAGATTTGATTAAATAATTTTATATAATAAATAAATAAAAATTAATTTTTTTTCTTTATATATGTAGTTGTTATTAAGTATTTTCAATTATTAAATCAAAAAAATTTAGTTAAAATTTATGCAAATGTCAAATTGAGATAATTAAATCTAGCCAAAATGAGTAATAGATGCCATATTTGTAAAAATTATTTTAAATATTTTTTTGATAAAATGTAAAATTTATTTTAAAATGTAAATTATCTTAAATATTACTCCATTCCTTTATTTTTATAATAGATCTTGTTTCTTATTTGAAGCATTCAAATTTACTTGTCCTCTTTTCCTTTTTAGGATATTATTAATGTATTTATTTTTATTTTATTTTATTTTAAAAGATAATTAAAATATGCATTAAATAATAAGTTTTATCTAAATGGTACTTAATTAAAGATAAATATAAAATATTATTAATAAATGAGTTTGTCTACCATATGCTTTAAAGGTACAGAATAAAATATCATTATTAAGTAATAATCATAATTTTTTTTTCTTGAAAAGAGTCAAATTTTATATTAAAAAAATAAATTGTGACTTTTAATTTGAAATTAATCATTTAAAATTTAACACATGAACATTTATAATTAAAATAAAAAATTAAATTTATCATTTTCAAGATAAAAAATAATAATTATTACATAATTAATATTCTTTATTCTCTATCCCTAAGGCACAGATAAATTAACTCTTAATAAATTACTATTTTTTATTTTAATAAATAAAAAAAATAAAGTTATTAAAAATAAATAGAGAGAAAGTATTTTATCGTTTATTAATCAACCCATTTACATCATCACAGATATGGATCAGTTCTTTCACAAAAGCAAAAAAAAAAAAAAAATCTCTATGGAACATCACAAGTCACAACAGGAAATCTCAGAGTCCAACCAAAGCAAGCAATAACTTGATGAGTTTCTAAAATGATTCTCGAACTAACCAATAACTTCTGCAAGAATGTCAGTCCAATTTTATTTGTACTAATAAAATTCCCTCATGAAAAGGACCCTTCATCGGCAACCATAATATCCCTCGTAATCGTTATTCTTTTCATTACAAAATTTAATGATTACGCGCTGCATGTTTTTCCATTTTTCTTAAAGTAGTAGACAAAATTTGTAGTCTAATTTTAATCCTCTAACTTTAAATATTTACTTTATTGTAAGCCCCATCCAAAAGAACTACTTATAATTTTTTATTTTAAATAGATTATTGTTTTTTAATGTTAATACATATTTTTTTATCTTAATTTTATTATTATCTATTTATCATTTTATTATAAAAAATTTTACTTTATTGTAAGCCCCATCCAAAAGAACTACTTATAATTTTTTATTTTAAATAGATTATTGTTTTTTAATGTTAATACATATTTTTTTAATCTTAATTTTATTATTATCTATTTAATTTAATTAGTCATTTTATTATAAAAATTTTTTCTTTATATTTTATTTATTATTTAGAGATAATATAAATATATAAATAAATAAATAAATTATTTTTAAATTCTTAATTAAAAAACAAAATTAATAAATTTCTATATCAAAAAATGATGTATTATTAATATATTCTAAATATAAGAAGTAATATTATTTTGTGACTTCTTTTTATTACATATGTTTCATTATCAACGTTATTTGAACCTATTTTTACATAATTTTAGTCATTAATTTTGTTAATATAACATTGGTATATAACTATTTTCTTTTTCTACGTGAACTTCTAATTAATTCACTAAAGTAGAGCGGCAAGTTTTAATATTAATTTCTTTTAATTTCCCCCATTTTTGGGGAAGGGGAAAAAAACAACTGTCGTACAATAGAAACATATATAATGACATTTCTTCATAAATCAATTACAAAATTGACAATTTCACATAAAGCCGATGGAACTTGCCCCCCCAAAAAAGTAAAACAAAACCAATGGAATATTAACGATAACCAAGAGAAGAAATCATTAAAAAAAAAAAAAAAAAAAGAGGAAAAAATAGAGACACTTGCCCAATGTAAATACAACACCGAAACTCACAAAAAAACAGAGGTGAAAATGAGAAATCAATCGCCGCCGTTCAATCCAGCTAATTGAAAATCACAGTGCTCTTAATCAATGGACCCCACCTCATACCATCTCATCAAAACCCCCCATTATTATTATTAATTTTTTTTTATTGTCGTGAAGAAAAATTTGCCACCATCGCAATCATCATCACTCCAAGGAAAACCACATTCTGCATGGCGAAATTCACAGCGGTGCCGGAGCTCTTTTCAGTGTTAGAGACCGGAGCCGCAATAGAAGACTTCTTCTTCGGCTTTGTTGGAGCTGGTGCCGGAGCAGGAGGCGCCTTAGGGCCGAAGATTTTTTCAGGAAGGAGCACCTGGTCTACTTGGTAAACAGCCAGCTGACCGTCTGTGTAGACAGTACCGGCGACACTCGTGTTCGTAAGGCCGGTTGAGATATTAACCGAACTCCCAGTTGTCGTGACGTTCAGCGGAAAATTATATGGCTCGGCGCTTCCGGCCTCAGTCCTTAACGGGTTGCTAACCGTTTGGAACTGGGTACTCGTGAGGTACGAGGAGATGACATGGAACTGTACCAGCTCGGACTTGTCTTCATCGGTGAGTTGGTTTAGGGTTCCGGATTTAAGGCTAGAGAAGGCATTGTCAGAGGGAGCAAAAATGGTCATTTCATTGTTTGAATTATTGAGCTGGATATTGAGGTTGCTATCCTCTCCAGTGGCTTTCAAAAGGCGGATGAAGATGCTGAATTGCCCGCCTTTTTCAAGGATTCGGGTGACATTCGTTGGGCCCGATGGTGCAGGAGGTAGCGCTAGCGCTGGCGCTGGCGCCTGGGCTAGGGTTTGGGAGGAATGGATGAGGAGAAAGAGAAGGAGAGAAGGGAAAGTTGTAAGGAGAAGTTGCTTCATCATCTTTGTTTGTAAGAAATAGCTAGGAATTAATTACTAATGTTGCACACAAAAGGAAGAGAAAGTGGGGGGTTTTATATTAAGGAAAGAAGATCCTTCAATTAGGTGAGGCAAAACTCTTATAGTTGTTAGGATCTCTAATATTAATTTTCTCTTTTCATGGAAGGTGGGGGAGTAGAAATGAATATGAATTATGATATGCTAGCTGCTGGAGGCTGGAGCAACTATAGATAGCTTAAAAAGGCAGAAAAAAACAGGAGACTCCAATTGTGGTCGGGCTAATAATGATAGGGATATAAATAAATATGATTGCTTGGGTTTTACTGAAGCATATATTTTGGGTAAAATATATGTTTGCTTTCCAACCGCCTTAATTAAGTCATTTCAAATTAGTAGGTATACAGCTAGCTATGGTGGGAATTGGGAAAGAGGCTTGTCTCCAACAAATGGCTAGTTTACTCGAAATTTTTTTAAAGTTGTGTACTTGGGCTTAATTATGGTTGTGATATGTATCATATATATTTCGAATTTTTTTATTTTATAATTTAAATTATATTAAATTGAAAGATAAAAAATTTTAAATAAAAAATAATTTTTATTATTAAGAGGTTTATTTTATTCAATAATTTATATTGAATGTTTTAAGTTTTAAATTAAAAAATAAAAAATATTTAATAAATACTTTAAATTTAGTTTAAAAGTGTTACTATATAACTGTGATTATAGGTTTTTTAATCTTTAATATCATAAAAATATATATAATATTTATTTTAATTAATATTTAATATATTTTTAAAATAATTAAAAAAAATTTAAAACTAAAACAATGGAAGAAGCATTTTCTTAATTTTGTGAAATAATATTATAAAAATAA
>BPVZ01000080.1:1162571-1187260 GCA_020521535.1 Rubroshorea leprosula
AACTAACATCATTACTTATAACTTTTCTTTTTAAATTTAAGATTTGTACGGAGGTTGTTTGACCGTTTGGAAAGGAGTGCTATCTTTATGTTATCATCCGACTTAAAAAATAAAAGGTTAAATCCTCACTATGATTTTTGAATTATTATATATACTTTTAATTTAATCTTTAAATTAAAAAAAATAATTTAATTTTTAAATTATTGTATGGATCTCATTTTGGTCCCTATTATTTATTATTTTATCATAAATTGATTATTTCATACAAAAATTAACTTACGTATCTTGTTATTAATGTGAGATGTGATACGTGATCATTAAATTATTATTTTTTATCATTAAGTATCGAATACATTAATTTTTTTATATAAAAAGATTAACTTGAGATAAATTGATAAATAATAAAGATCAAATTAAAACTCTATATAATAATTTAGAGATTAAATCAAGAATTCTTTTAATTTAGAGATCAAAATTAAGAGTATATATAATAATTTAGTAATCAAATTTGGGGGTTTAACCAAAATAAAATGCCAACCAAACTATTGGCACAAAGTCACAAACCAAACCAGCAGGTCCAACACAAAAGAAAATCTGCTGTCGTGATTCACAATCTTTGACATTTACATTTCTTTGATTCCGATGAAATCTTGACGGTTAGGTTTCCAATCACCCTTTAATCGTGGACCCATCTTGTTGGTTTTCCCCAATCCAACTCCCAATCTAGGGTTTTTAGTATTTCAACCCATCCCTCCACATTTCTTGGGTGCCAGTTGAAGATTTAGGGTTTTTGAGATTGCTGTCGTTGTTACACAATAAATTTTATACTTTGAGAATTGATTCGTTATTCTTATGGTACGATTCTTATTCCCTCCTTTTTTTAAAAAAAAATTACGATTCTTATTCTCCTACTCGTAATCTTGGCGTTTGATTCGCTTGAATGTTCTATTCTGCTTTGTGTTCTACCTAAATTTCAGCTAATGATTAAGTTGCTCAATTATTTAATTGAATTAGTTCATGTTTATTTTGTTGTTAATTTGGTACGTTTTAATTGTATCTTGGGGAAATGCAGATCGGTCTAGGTATTGTTGGCTTAGGGTGGTGGAGGTGACTGCCCTTGCATCTGCTGCTGTAAACTAGGGTTCTAGAAATGTTGGCTTTCCGTCGCGGTGGATTTTATATGGGAAACTGTTTCTTTCATTTGGCTGAATGGCATCCGCTGGAATAGCAAATTATATTGGGGGTTGAAGCCCTCTGTTTTGCATTTAATTCAGGTCTGGGTACAAAAATGTTTCTTTCACTTTCTTTGTTTTGTTTCAAGTAGGTCAGTCTTAATTTTGAATATTATTTCATTCAATTGCATACTTGATTAAACAGCTGTGAATGTTGTACTGCCTTTTTTTACTATGCCATTGGATTGCTGGGTTCTTAACTTTTAGGTTATTTTCTTCGCAGATTTTGTGTTTGGCTTTTTTTCTGCTTCACGGTGCGGTTATTCTAATGTTGAATAAGGGCTTAACATTTGCTAGAGCAATGGGCTGTTTTGGTTGTTTTGGCTTCAGTCAGAAGCCCAGACAACAATCAAGGCCTGTTTATGGTTCTGGGTCAAGTCAGTCCCTGGAACTTTTGTTAGATGAAGAAATTGAAGAAGATGATTATTCATACAATGGTGAGGTCACAAGCACTGCCATGGGAGACGAGGGTGAGTTGCAAGGCCGATCAAAACGACCTGAAGAGATTTTGAAGTTCAAAGTGGAGAATGGATTGATTTGCAGACAATTTCCTGTCAAAGAAACAAACAAGCTTATACGCTCTGAGGTAAGTATCAGAATGGGTTTGGGACTTCAGTTTCACTCATATATTTGTGAGACATGCTACGTCTTTTATCATCAAGTCTACTTCTTTATTGTTTCTGCCATGAGTATTACATACTCATTTTAAGGAGTTCTACTTCTAGTGTGGTAGCTTGCATAGTTCAATGAACTTGTCATTGCATGCAGCTCAATTTTTTGAGGACGTTTAGTTTTATTAGGTCGTTCATTGTATCTTCTGCATAGTTTTCAATTTAGTTGCTAGGTTGTATGATGCTTAACATTCTAATTTGGGGACTGATTTAAGTGCTCTATGCTTCCTTGGTTCTGTTACTTAGAAAGTCTAGCATAGCTTCCAGTTCTTCTTTCCTCATTGTGTAAACTATGGTGTTATTTGGGTATGAAGACATAAGTGGTTTTGTCCATCTTTGCAACTCTTTTAGTTCATTTTCAAAAAGATATGTCTTTGTTTTCTCTTTATTTCTGATGAATTGAAAATACAGTGGAAAACATATTTATAGTCTCCAAGCATATGTCTTCTGCATTTATGTCTGCATGTCAAGTTCTTGTGCTTTTGTGTGTGTGTGTTTGTGTGATGATTCTATAAGTAATTGTTTTCACATTCTGCATTTATCTGGTATGACAAAAAGTTTTGAATCTATTAATGTGTTTTCAGGATGAAAATGGGAATAAAATGGTCAATGAATATGTGCGCGAACGTAAGATTGGTTCTGGTAGCTATGGCAAAGTGGTAAGCATAGCGTTGAGAGATATCTTGTTGTATTACTTGCCTGGAAGGATTTGTTTGAAGCCTTTCACCATTGCTTTCATGACAGGCTTTATATCGGAGAACCATAGATGGAAAGAATTATGCTATTAAGGTACTGGTTTTTCTTAATACAGTAGCACCATAGCATGTATAACTTCTGGCTAATAAGTGCTGGGTAACAACTAATAGTTTGTTTTCAACCAATTCTGCTGCAATTATGTCATCGGTCTTGTATTCCTACAAATATGTAAGTTAATTGAGGCTGCATTGATCTTCTAATAATGAAGTTGAGAAACTTATTATTTGGATCTTTTAGATACAGGAATTTTAGTGTCCAGCAGTTCATAGATTAATTATAAGTTTATATTAAACAGCCACCCTCAAAGTCTTATCAACTGTGTATTTCAATTACAGGCCTTTCATAAGTCTCATTTATCAAAGGTGCGGGTTGCCCCTTCTGAGACTGCTATGTCTGATGTTTATCGTGAGGTATGTGCTCGATACTACTGTGCCATAATTTTACATGCAGCTTGTCAGCTACATGATATTGGTAACATAGATTAATAGATTAATAGAAGAATTGCTTGATGCTAGGAATGGCCAACCCACTAATGTTATATTAACAGGGTGAAGGAATTGGCATTGGAAGTTTTTATCCCTGATTGAACTGAGGGAAAAAAAATTGACGTACATGTTGTTCGAGAGTGATAGAAAAAGTATGTATCTGCTTGAGTTGTTGCTGGTATTGGGGGACTTGGAGCCAGTGTGCAGACAGACCATATCAGTAAACATATGCATACAGATCCACTGCATAACTTAGTTGTTAGCACCCACCAAGCCAAAGGGGTTAGATTCCCAAGCCACTAAGCCAGCACTGCAGCCCCTTTGTGGATAATTAGAGTTGCATAAGTGGCGTTGTCCTCTCTTGCACACACAAGAAAAAAAGAAACTTGCTTTTTTTTTTTTATTGTTGGTTATATGAGAGCTGTGTGTACCATTTCTCTGACTTTTGCAGGTTTTAATCATGAAATCATTGGAGCACCCTAATATAGTTAATCTTGTTGAGGTGATTGATGACCTAAACACAGATCACTTCTATATGGGTATTCATTTCCATTTCTTCCTTCTCTCTCCTTTGTTTTATGCTTATTATATTTTAAAGGGTGTGGTTAAATCTGCATCAGTGTTATAGATTGTGATAACTTTTAGGGTAGCAATATTACTTACAGATAATGCTTCTCTTTTTCAGTTCTTGAATATGTTGAAGGCAAATGGGTTTGTGAGGGTTTTGGTGACACACGAGGCATTGGTGAAGATACTGCCAGGAAGTATTTGCGAGATATAGTCTCAGGGCTCATGTATCTCCATGCTCATGTATGATCTCAGTAGGCAAATTATTTTTCTCTCTCTCATTTCTTTTTATTTATTTTTTAACCAGTTTCTTTCTAACTTGGTGCTGGTACTATGCTTACTCTTCCTGTCATTTCTTCTTTAAAAAACAGAATATAGTGCATGGGGATATAAAACCTGATAATCTGCTGATTACTAGTGCTGGGACTGTGAAGATAGGGGATTTCAGCGTCAGCCAGGTAGTTGAGGTAATGATACTTCTGCACCCTTAGTTTTGTTCACGCAGATGACTCAATTGGTGGCAAACTATGAGAACATTAAATCTATTGTTTGTCTTGGCCAAATAAAATTATATTAACTCTGACTATTTTACTCTTCTCTATTAGCTATAACTATTCTATAATTTACGAGGAAGGCCTATAGACTAATTAACCAAGCTATTGGGAAAAAGGCGCTTCCTCACCCTTATGGCCAAGTTTCGAACCCTCATTGCCCCTCCTCTCCCCTCATGGGGTTTCAACCAATTGGCCTATCCCATCAAGAAAAGGAAAAAAAACTATTCTATAATTTATATTCAGGTAGTTGCATTTCCTGTGGTACTTTTGTTAACAAGGAAGAAATGAAGAGTCAGGGCAATGAGATGTTGCCCAGAATTTTATAGTGGCTAGCCTAAGAGACCTCCTTTAAGCTTGAAACCTTTGAGCAAGCATTCTCCAATTAACCACATGCTTTAGTAGACTGTTTTTTCTGACTTTTTGTTTAAACATAGTTATTTTTCTTCTCTAGGATGGTGACGATGAGCTTCGCCGCTCTCCTGGAACTCCTGTTTTCACTGCACCTGAGTGCTGTTTAGGTAATTCTTCTTTAAGCGCAAAATATGCCTCTATGAAATTTAGAATATGGGTATAGGATATTGAATGAATTTATAAATGCATGTGATATTGATTGGCAGGTTTAACATATCATGGAAAAGATGCAGACACATGGGCAGTAGGCATTACTCTGTACTGTATGATATTTGGAAAATATCCATTTCTAGGTGAAACACTACAGGATACATACGACAAGGTATGCAAATTTCTCTCTCTACATATGATATTTGGAAAATATCCATTTCTAGTTGAAACACTAGAACATTGTTTACTACTTCACTTTAATTTTGCAGATTGTTAACAACCCATTGAGACTTCCTGATGATATGAACCCGGAGTTAAGAAACTTGCTAGAAGGACTCCTTTGCAAAGGCTAGTAATTCCTTTTCTCTTTATTTCCTGTGCTGTGTAAATTTGTCAAATTGAAAACTCATTTGTCTCTCCCTTGGACAAAACTATTTTAAACCTGTGAATGTCTTTCACAGACCCAAGACAGAGGATTACTTTGAATGACACGGCAGAGCATACATGGGTTGTTGGAGAACATGGGCCCATCCCTCAGTACTTGTGCTGGTGCAAGCGAAATACGCTGCAGAGAGAAGAATTGAAGAAACCAATGGAAGATATGATACATAACTGCTACTGACTATAAAATTCTCATGTTCTCCATTGTTTCATGTACAGCAGAAAAACTGGTGCTTTTGAGCAGCCTTTTTGGGATTCTAGAATTGATTTTCCTTACATTATTGGCCAGCGGGAGACTCACAAACTACTTACAAGGCCTGAAGCAAACTTTTCTGGAATATATCTGATTTGCACAATGTATTTTGTGCACAAAGTGTAGGTAGTAGCAAACTCTGTATAGTGGTATATTGGGTTTCTAAGAGTTCCCCCATTGTAGTTTTGGATGTGAAAGCTTTCGGGATATGTCTTCATCATTTAATGAGAAACATTTTGATATACTCAGACATTGCTTCTTGATTTTAATGAGAAGCTTTTCGAAGGACTATGAATTTTACGGTTGCGGTTTGACTGAGTTTTGTAATGTTCTGTAAAAGGGTAAATAATGTATAGTTTTTATCCTAATTTCTTAAAGAAAGTTTCAGCATTGTTTCTTATCTCTTGTGCCGATTGAATTCCAGTTGTCTACTAGGTGTCGACCCGATACCATGTAGGCTATATACACCATTAAAAGAGGTGGCCAATTGAATGTCCAACTCAAAAACTTGGATGTATTAACCACTAAGCTATATATTGACGTATGAGTTGTAAAATGAAAGCATTGCTATCGATTTGTATAATTTTCTAAAATTTCTTTCATTATTATATGTACGTGAACTACATTTTCTTTAAAATATATCTGTAATGCATGTCGATTTTGTAATTGATAATATGAAAAAGAAAAAATTTTGCAGGAACTGGATGACAATTGAGTACTTAATCCGGCTGTATGTAATCCGTTTGAAGTACGATAATTGAAAGAAACAACAGATGATAGAAAATTGCCAAATAGCACAACTGTTTAACTGAAAGCAAAAGAAATGCAAAATCGGGAAGAAAGATATACATGCAAATTGAGGCATAATAAGAAAAAGACCACCAGATTTTTAGCTTAAAGAATGGCTATCTTGGTAACAATTTATTGTGCTCACAAAGTACCATGAAAGGCCATGATTAGATAGAAGATTATACATGAGTTTGATCAGAGCGCCGTATTCCACAAGTGCCCACCAACACCAAGAAAGTCTTCCACCATCATCAAATTCAACCTAAGAAAATGCTCAACAACCCATCACAGCGCAATTGTACACAAACACCCCAACGTTTTCCTTCACATCCAACACTTTCCAATCCAGGGTGCCATTGTTGACCCCTGACTTTGGACACCAAGAGTTCAGAACAACAGCTTCGCCTTCTGGACCCCGTTGCCCACCAACAACAAGAAGTTTATCTCCACAAGCCTTGAAAGCCAGACCCCATCCATTTGACGAATCAGCCTTAACAGGGAGCCTTCCCAACACATGCCAGGTGTTCTTTTCTTTATCATATTTCTTCACCATATTGGTTAGATACTCAAGTGCATATAGTTGGTTGTCAACAACTGCCACAAGAGGAGGAGCCTCAGCAGGCCTATTAACATTTGGATACATTCCCTCTATTCTTCTCCATTTTCTACTCTCAAGATCAAACTCTTCCCCACAAGTCAGAGAATCAGTAGGACTTGACATCCCCCCAATCACATAGAATTTACCATCCATAAAAAAGCCAGAGCATAATCTACGTGGCAAGTGCATGTTTGGCAATATCTCCCATCTGCCTGACACGGAGTCATACAGCTCTGCTGATTTCAAAACATTCCCATTCTTATCACTCCCTCCAGCAATAATAGCAACAGAACCAAAACTAGATGATCCAAATAAACAACGAGGCTGTTTCATTTCCTCACACCTGACCCAACTCCTATGAATCAAACTATACTTCCAAATTGCAAACTCAAACATTTCACGTCCAAAAACCAGCAATTCACTACCCACAGCTAAGGATTCCTTATCTGCATGGTTGAAACACTCATCACAAGGTATCTTGGGCAGTGCCATCCATTTCTTTGTCATGGGATCAAATGCCTCCCATCCCCTAGGATCACAAACCAAAAATACCCAATGCTCCACAATGCCCTGCTGCTTCCTCAACTCATATAAATAGCCACTTTTAATTAACTTATTAAACCTCTTGTTTATGCAGGATAGTGAAGCATAATCTGATCTATAGACCCAAGCAAGACAATTCAATGCAACATCATCAAAGAGACCAGGGAGAAGCGAATCACTTGATCCAAATCGCAAACGACCATCATTGTTTCCTCCCCTCAAAGTTCTTACAAAAAATTCAGTTAGATTTCTTTCTTGCACCTCCTCCATGATACAATCAAAACAAGCTTTGTTTGTCAAGTAATTGAATTTTTAGTATACCCCCAACAACAAAATCAATCAAATCTTCCAAAAACAAAACAATCTAGATGAAATGACAGAAAACAATTATCATCCCACAATTCTCCGTTATTCCCCTATCACCCGGAAAAGAAAATCCCAATCCTTGAACGCAATCAATCTCCATGTATTTATTGTTTCCATAAATTAAACAAATAACCCAATACAGATATAGCCATTTTGCAGTTAATCCTCAAAAAGAAATCCGCTTTCAAAAGTTGAATGACAAACCAGAAGACGCCCAATTCTTTTTCCCACAAAAATCAATTTGTCTGAGAGCAACACCGAGAGGAGAGCAACCCAATTACTGAGACTTCCGTCAAAAATAAGGAAACACCAATCTAATCATCCATATAGAATAACCTGAGAATCAAAAACCACATGCATTGAAAAATCAGAAACAGGTATACGCTCAAAAAACCAAAGACTGCGTCTGCAAATGAAAAGAGTATAACAGAAGGAATCAAATTAAATATATAACATGTACTGCGGATTCAAAGCAAATTCATTCTGGATCCAAAAGGTAAATTTTTCAGATCTATCCGTCGGAACCAGAATAAGACGGTGATTTTACGATTGATGGGATTGAGATGGGAACAGCGTGGAAAATTTCCACCCTTACCTTGATTTCGGCAGTTCAGTCGGATCTCACGTTCCGAATCGTCGCGTAAATTGCCGTCAAATATTTTCCGCAGAGCATCACGCCGGAATCCGGCGAGAGGGCAAGAAACAGAGAGAAACTGTAGCAGTTAAAAAAGAGGTCTAGCCATGATGAAAAGGAAAATTTATGTCCCAAAAAATTGAAAAATCAAAACTATTTTTTGTTTTCAATTGTACCCCCCACCTTCATTTCATTTTGCCGTTCTTACCCTCTTCGGAGCTGATGTGTCGCATTCTTATTGGTTTTCAACCTTACTCGGTAGACCCGACCGTATGGAAGTGAAGCCCCGAAGTCACGGTTGTCCCGGACGCGCATTGACGGCCGGCGGTGCAGAGGAAACAAAAAAAAAAAAAAAAAAAAAAAATTAAAGAAAGCAAAGCTTCCCCGATCTGCTCCGAATTCAAAAGTCGACGTTCCCTCCTTCTTCTGAAATCTCTCTAATTGAGGTAAGTTTCTGAGCTAGGGTTTCTGATTCGGTTCTGATATGGGGTTGTCTTGTTGATTCATGAGCAAAGATTTTCAGACTGTAATGGAGAAACTGATTTTTAATGAACAGGAATTTGATCAGCTCGATCTGCTGTTTTGTTTGTGAGGTTGAGATTGAGATTTGTAACTGCTTACTGTTTCTCGATGAGATTTCGATACTGAATCTGAGTGCGAGATCATGGTAAATTTTTTCTCATGATTGATACAATTATGGTTCTGATATTTAGTTTCTTGATCTATTTTCTCTGAACTTTAGTTGCGGAATTAATTTTTATGTGTTTTTTACTTACAGAATTTCTTTGTTGGAGCTTTCAAACCACCATGCAATATTTCAATTTCATTTGCAGATGGAAGAAGTCGAAAGCAGGTATTTTTCTCATTGATAAACTTTGTAATTCAGCGTTTAATTGCCTTGCTTCAGCCTGCCTGCCTGCCTGCCTGCCATTGAACTAAACTGTAGTAATTTTGGTTGTATATATATAGTCTGTGTAAATTGCCCACAATTTTGTTTGAAGGTGGTTTGGTTGTGGTTCACATATAAGTTACAGTTTGTTGTAGGAGCTAAGAATGAGAAGAAATTAGACAGAGGTTCACAAACCGTTTCGTTTTCATTCATGGTTTTCGTGTTTATTTTCTTCTTAAATTAGTTTATTATGCTATTGAGGTTTGAACACATATTGTTGTCCTTCTAGCCTCTCCCTATTCTTTTTTCTATGTGGTTGAGTTTTGGTCAACACTTGCACCCTAGTTGTTTTAATTCTTAAGAAAGATCCTTAGATTGGCCTTGGTCTTGGATGCATTTGATCTTTGAACTTACTCTTATTAATTCAATTTGCCTTTATAGGCTCCATTGAAGAAGGAAAATGGTAAAACAGTTATGGTCCCTCTCTTCCAGAGTCAAGAAAACATTGTTGGAGAGGTAATGTCTGTGCCATGTGGCATTAAGAGTCTTCTCCTTGAAACGTTGAAATGCCTTTTACTACTTAGTTGAACCAGAGTGCTTTTCTGGTCATTTGGAATAACTGCATAAGAGCATTTTTAAGGGTTATTATTATTATTATTATATTATTATTATTATTATTTTTATCTTCAGGTTGTTATAGAACCAGTACAAGGGAAGAAGGTTGAGCATAATGGTGTTAAGATTGAGCTCCTCGGTCAAATAGGTTTGCTTCATTTGCTTTTGTCAGTAATGCTTGTGGATTAAATATAACTTGCCAATGAAGGATGATATCAAAGTTTCTGGACAATGACATTTCTTTTCCCTTCGTCACAGAGTTGTATTTTGATAGAGGCAACTTCTATGATTTTACGTCTCTCGGTGAGTGCATCTAACCATGTTTCCATCCCCTGGTTCCTGATGTGTGAGAAAAAAGAGTCTTATTTTCTTTCTCTTCTTTGTAGTACGTGAACTTGACGTCCCTGGTGAACTGTACGAAAGAAAAACATATCCCTTTGAATTTTCCACCGTCGAGATGCCATATGAATCATATAATGGGGTCAATGTAAGGCTTAGGTAGGCTTTCCTTTACACCTTTTTTTGGTTAAGGTTCTTTATTTAGCATTTGCATATCTTACGACTTCTTTTATTACAGGTATTCTGGCTTCCTGTGGCAAAATTTTTGCATATTCTGTAAATTTGATTGGCTGGATTTATTGTAAAACCATGTTTCTGTTCTCGGCTAACTCAGTTGACTATTCAAAACTTTTGTCAACAGCAAAGAAAGTCATTCTCACTCTCTTCATATATATGCACACACAACTTTGCCGCTGTACACAAACATATGGGTTCTATGTGTTGTCAGTGTTTCCTTTTAAGTCAATAACTTGACACATTTGACTTAATGCATTTAAAGTAGATAACATAAGCAAAGAAATCTAGGATCACAAATTTCATATTTTGAGCTTTGTAATTGGCAAATGGAACTCATTTTGAAGAAAAATGAACAAAGACTGATTATTCTGGTCTTTATTTCCAACATGCAGGTACATATTGAAAGTGACAATCAGTAGAAACTTTGTCAGCAACATTGTGGAGCAACAAGATTTTGTTGTAATGTTCTCCTCTGAGATCAGTTAACTTAATGCATATAAAGTAGATTGAATTTCATTTTCTTTTTCACATTTCATGCTTTTTTGAACATCAGGTTTGTAACTATTCTCCACCTCCATCAATCAATAATAGTATTAAGGTAAGTTCAATACTCGAATCTTGATGCACTTTGTCAACTGTCACAAATTCTTGACATGGTATTTCTATTTTGAAAACTGCCCTGATATTACCTTATATTTATTTGTTTATTATGTCAAGGTCTTTTTTTATGAAACTTACACAGTGTCAATGTGGCTTGAATTTGTCCTGTCTCTACCGTGCAATTTAATCCTGTGTTTGGCCTTTCTTTTGAGAAAGTATCAGTCTTTTCATCTGGGTCTTTATATATCATCATTATTCTTATGGGGAGTGCGCACTGGGCTCAGTGTTGATGTTTTCTGCCAGTAATGCAAGATTGCTAAACTGTCCTGTAACTATAATTGTTTCTGCAACTTCAAGTGAACAGAGCTTTTTGCTGAGCCTAATTAGTACTAGGCTACTAGTTCAAGATTGTTTTTTAAATTTGCTGAACAAGCTTGGGCTTGATTTTCAGTGCATTTTTGAAGTTCAGTCAATAAATGAGCTGAGTTTGGGCTTAGGGATGCTTGTGCTTGTTGGTATATTAGTAAACCTTTAGCAACACAGTAATAAACTATAACTTGTTCACATATTATCTGCGTACTTCTTTGGAAGGCTGTTTGATGATGAAGAAGACAAAAATATGTCAAGGGGATCTTTGTGTTTATTAGTCGTCTAGCAATTAAACTTTAACTTTGAGCTCAAGCCCAGTGGTGCCTAACAGGCCTCTTTAGAGATCTTAATTCCTTCATTTATGATTTTCTTCTTGATATGATGTAAACGTTCCACCAAAAAAGGTGACAATATGCCATTTTTTTATGTTTGTATTTTTGCTTCAATTAGATGGAAGTTGGAATTGAGGATTGCCTACACATTGAATTCGAATACAGTAAAAGCAAGTAAGTGGTCTAGAGTGAATCTTGAAACAGTTGGGTTTTAGCAAATTCTTGGAAGAATACTTTGCACTCAGTTGGGGAATTTTCATATAGTTATATTGGGTTCTAAAATAATCAGGTATCATTTGAAGGATGTCATTATTGGAAAAATATATTTTCTCCTAGTGAGAATTAAGCTTAAAAATATGGAGCTTGAGATCAGACGCCGGGAATCAACTGGATCAGGGCCTAATACTTACGTTGAGACAGAGACTCTTGCAAAATTTGAGTTGATGGATGGTGCTCCCGTTAGAGGTACCAAATCTCTTGCTGATTCTCTACAGCATGCTTCTGTTTAGAGAATCTCTGTCAGACATAATGAAATTCTAAAAACAATCTGCAGTTCATGTATAGCTTGATATAAGATCCATACGGAAAGGGGACAAATTTATAATGTTCAAGCCCTTATTTGTTGGGATAATTTTGATACTCCTTTGACACCGAGTCTTAAGATGTTTTCCATGTTTTACTTCTGTAGTAGCTCTTTTGTTACCCATAAAGTATAATCAAAGTTTGCACCTGAGTCTTAATGTTACATATTTCTATCACTTTCAATAATGAACTGCTTTTAGGAAATCATCACACATTTACACTAATGCTATTGCTATGCTTTTACAGGAGAATCAATTCCAATTAGACTCTTCCTTAGTCCATATGAACTGACACCAACATACCGTAACATCAATAACAAGTTCAGTGTGAAATACTATCTGAATCTTGTTTTGGTGGATGAAGAAGATCGGAGGTATTTTAAGCAGCAGGAAATCACTATGTACCGGCTTGTTGAAAATTCTTAAGTTTCTTTTAAATCTGGAGGACCTGAAACCTTCAAACGTGGGAAAAGAGACTCTAATACCTTTGTTGCATATCAAAGTGGGACTCTTCTTCTGGCTTTTGGATCAAGGAAGATGATTGCTTTTGTTATCTTCCACAATGCTTCAATTTTTTACTATCTATTGATCCAATGAAGCCCCTTGGAAATGAGAGGCCATTTTAAGGTTAGGGTAAGAGTGCTTGGACTCTGATAGGGGTTTCTCCATTATGGGATGGTTATGTTTGATGACTTCATTTCCACTCGCTGTATCCTACACTATAGGCTTTGTCTAGTGTTCTGAAATCACTGAGGAAACCGATATCTTATCATTTAATTGTCAATGAACAGAAAAATAAGTATTGCTGTATCAGGATCTTGGCAAAATAAGTTTCCTTTATATTGGATTGGCTCCTCTTCTTTTTTTTCTTTTTTTTGAAAGCTTTAGTATTAGAGTGCACTTGCAGTAATGACTATTGTGCTTTGTAAGCTTCCCCTTCCCCCAAGTTTCCCAATGTTCTAAGAGAACCTCCTGAATTAGATTTAACTTTGTATATCATATGCATTTCCACAATCAAGCCGAGTATGGAGACCTCAGATTAATTCACCTCTTAATCTGTGACCGAATTGAAAACCATGTGCTATATTTCACGTGTTGTGGGGTGCCATTTTCCACTTTCCATTTTCCTTGTGAAAGAGAGCAATGAATTTCAGGGACCAAACAGAAAAGTAGGTCCCAAATCGAGAGACCTCCAGTAAAATATCCCTTTAGAGTGTAATTCACCAAACAAGTTCATCCATGCTTTCCAACAACAATAATACAGGAAAACAATTGGAGAAGCCAACATGTTTTAATCCTACAGGGCAAAAAATTGAAAAACAATCCCAAAACCTAAAAATAATAAAAAAAAAGATGGGGCAAAAAGAATGAAGATATAAGGAAACCAAGGAACATTTTGCAGGGATGGACAGGTCGCAAAAAGATTGGGCTTCATATTTACTTCACTTGTTGCATGTCCTCCTCAGTTTTCCAAACAACGTCTTCAAGACCAGCTGAGAGGTTTTTATAGAACTGCAGAGAACAAAAGGAACATGAGTCACTCCGCCAGAAAATTTTTGCTGGAACTTGAGAGAAGGAAAACAACATTAAGATGGAAATGTAAAGTGGTACCTTGTGGAACTCCAAAGTGTCCCCTTTTGCTTTCCGCACCTCTACCATATGCAGTGAAGGTGCTACTTGAAATACCTGAAAGATGATAAGAATGTCAGACAAGCAACAAGAACAAGCCAAAATCTCCACATTAATTGAATAAGCTCCACTGTCATTACCTCTGTGGCCACATTTAGGTTTCCTTTTCTCCCAGCTTTAAGGTTCTCAAGCCTCATCTAGATAAGATGACAAAAAATGGGGAAAAAAAAAACAGTTAGAAAAATGGCTGAAAATGTACCATCCTAGTACTGGAGTAAGATCAACTAACCTTGTAATTCTTCTTGTGTACATCAAAGCCAAGAGGCTTTGCAGCTTCCTCAATCTTATGGATAATCTCATTAGCAGGGCACTTGGATGTGAACCTTGTTTCCCTCTTGAATTCCTGCAGTGAACCAGCATAGTTTATTCGAAAGACAATAATATAGAACTTAAAATTCATTATTTTGAGGATATCATCAGTTGCTTCTGTCAATTACTGCATAGTCTGCCAGGTAACAATACATATGGAGGAATCTAGGTACACATGGCTTTAATAAGCTGAAACTAACTTTGTTAAGTAACACAAACTGAGCAATTGTAACCTCCTAAAGTTATAATTTCAAATATATATGATGTGTTTGCGATATCATAGGAATCAATTGAATTACTTGCAGCTAGAACTATGATATTGTTACTAGCAAAGAACACCAGAATTTATCCAATAACATTTTGACATCTTTTTTTTTTTTTTTTCTCAAGTTCTGAATGATGTCTTACCACATGGATGAAAATAAAAGACAAAAGAAAGATAATCATCATTTTATGGCATGCAAAACTTGAAAGCAGAAAAGATTAGGAAAGCCTATATAGATGCAAACCTGTTCTGCATCAAACAAATTCGCAAGGTTTAACCCTTTTGACATAGCAATTAATTCAAATGCATTCATTGCTGCTGGCTGTTCTTCTTTCTTTTCTGTCACGTGGTGTTCCTTTTACAATATGAGCAATATAAACTTCATTAGAAAATTCTTTAAGGACCAATATAAATGTACAATTGCAACACAAAAAAATGTCAATGATTTTAAAACCACAAACAATTGAAAGAGAGAGAGAGAGAGAGAGAGGAGAAGAAGATGAAGAAGAAGAATAAGAAGAAGAAACTAAATTAAGAACAGCAATCTGACTTACCTCTGAATCCTTAAAAACAGCTTCTACATCATCCAAGTTTGCATCTTCTTTCTCATCAAACACAGGGGGCTTGTAACCTTTCTTAAACCATTCATCTTCCAAAATTTCAGGAATTGTAATACGCTGCAACAAAGATAACAATATGAGACGTACACAATTTAATTTGTTCTGGAAGGTCAAGTATTATGGAAAAACTAGATAAAAGTATGTCAAAACAATCTTCCAAAACTAAAAATGCAGCATAGGTGTGCCAGGCCCAGTATACTCTGCAAGATCTAAATGGCCAATCACTTAGTTATCTCTACCCAAACATCAGAAATTTGTGATAAAGCCTAAACCTCACAAAGCAAACATGTTAAATATACTTACTGTCATTGGGTTTGGGTCCAAGATTCGAGTTATCAATTTCATGGCACTAAAAGACAGCCAAGGAGGACAAGTGAATTCAGCAGCTGAAATCTGCACATATGGAAAGTTTTAAGTGAAAACAGGAGATGGAGAACAATATGATAACTGTAAAATGAAATTACAAAATGCTTACTTTTTTGTACAGGTTCAGAATATTAGAATCATCAAAAGGCAAATACCCTGCAAGCAATACAAAGAGTATCACCCCACATGACCAGAGATCTGCGGTTGCCCCATCATATCCTCTGTCATTAAGGACCTAAATCAGAAGGAAGTAAGTCATTATGCAGCAGAATTTTAGGAGATATTCTGGAAGGGAATTAGCAGGATTAAACCGTTGTCCACACCTCAGGTGCCACATAATTAGGAGTTCCACAGGTGGTATGGAGTAGGCCATCATCCTGACATTTTAACCTTAGGTTAGTAAAATATGTTGACTATGAAAGGGACAGAAAAATAAACAGTCAGGAAACCAACTTATGGGACCAGTTGTGACAAAAACATAAATGATTTAAGCAAACAAGCCATCAGTAGAATACTAGATAATTTTTAGACTAAGCATGCCAGAGACATCTTTCCTGGTTAACAAAAATCAGAGCAAAATATATGGGTGAAATCTAATTTCTGTAGGAAACTGAAGAGGAATTAATCTATCAATTACCAGAGTTTCATAACTTTCAACTTCCAGAAAGGGAAAGATAAGTAATTCATTATAATTACCCTGACTTGCTGTGATAATGCACTTAATCCAAAATCAGAAACTTTAAGGTTGCCATATGCATCCAACAGCAGATTTTCAGGCTGCAACAGAAATAAAGAGAAGTAAAATGATTCACTATTTTTTCCTTGCAAGCATTATGGACTTTGTCAAACAAAAAATCCATGTTCAAAGGGTGGCAAGTTCAAGCACCTTCAGGTCTCTGTGAAAGACACCCCTGCTGTGACAATAATCGACAGCATTAATGAGCTGCTGGAAATATCTCCGTGCTTCATCCTCTCTCATCCGTCCATTGTTTACCTTTAGAATAAAAGATAATTAAAGCAAATTATACATTAGGTGCAAAGCCAAACATATTTCAATTCAATGAACCATTTTATTCTGCATTCCATTCTTTAATGTTGTTGCCAAAATGGCTTAGAACAGTTTCTAAAAAGTTAAGTCTGGCTATTACTTTGGAACAAAGGATGTAGCAGTTAAAAATTTATGAGCTTCAGCTTAGACATAAGCAACAATGATGATGGAAAAAAAATCAATACAGCACAATCAGTGATTAAAAGATCCACCAGGCAAGAAAAAAAGAATGCAACCGAATAAGCCTTACAGCTTAACAGCATTTCCAATCGGAATTTTCTAACCTGTACCCTAAGACACAGTTAAACCTCATTAGATACGGTATCTATCATTAATTTTACAAAAAATTTTATACCAGATTCAATTAAAATAAAATATAAAATGTAAAATTAAAATATAATATAATATTTGTACTCAAAGTTTGTAAAAAGATATAAATTTGACATGAAAGTTTGTGCAAAATCAATTACAAATACTATAATTAATGAAGCTTAATCTGTACCCTTTCCAATTTTCAATTATAAAGTCCCAACTCTCCAATTCCTTTATTGCAACTACCTACAAAAAAAGGGGAGAATAGTCCCAGGCACTTACAATTTTATCAAACAGCTCTCCTCCATTGACAAACTCCATAACTATATATATCTTTGTTTTGCTTCCCATCACCTGTAGAAATACAAAGTTGATTGATAAGATAAAAATAAAAAAAATAAAAAAATAAAAATAAAAATAAAAAACTCTAATTTGATGCGTGCATATAATTCAGATCCATTTTTTCAGCCCCTTAAAAGACATATAAAATATGATTAAAGATTACTTGAAAATGAAAGCCAAAAATTTCCCCCAGTCTTCAGAGATGGTAATTGAAAGACAATACTACAAAATAATGCACATTGATAAATAGGTTTCCTAAAAAAATGCACTATATGAAAATCACCACCATAATGAACATGAAAAATAGCCAAGGGAGAGGAGAAGACCTCATATAGTCGAACAACATTTGGATGCTTTATCAGCTTCATTGTGGCTATTTCCCGCTTGATCTGTAAGAAAAAAAAAAACACTTAAGAAAACCTCTCCAATCTACCCTAAAAAAGAAAAAAAGAAAAAAAAAAAGACAGAAGCAAGCAACAAATTTGACAAAAACAAGGATAAGGTTACCAGATCAGCCATCTTGTGCTTGAGAACCTTCTCTTTATCAAGGATCTTAAGTGCCACGGGTTCTCCAGTCTGAGAGTTTCTTGCAAACTTAACCTTGGCAAATGTCCCTTCACCAATTGTTCTTCCTACTTCATATTTACCGACCCTACGCTTAATCTTAGGCTGACTCATGGTTGTCATTCTAGTGAATCCTTCTAACTTTCTTTTCCTGAAATTCATATTTAGCAACTCTTGAACATCTCACAAACAAATAAGTTTTAAATTTGAGATTAAACCTAAAAAGATTTCCCTCTCAATAATCTTTGTTTTAATTGCCCGTTCTAAACACCAAATCTCCTCAACCAACCATAAAACTCATATACAAAAGACCAAAAAAAAAAAAAATTTCAAAAACCTCTCAGGAATCCCAATAGCAAACCGAAACGCAAAAATTCAACCTTCTCTCTTTGGATTTTCAAGTGCAAAGCCGAAAATCAACACTTTTGTGAACAAGATCACCAAGAAATGAAGATTCAGAAAATCTTCGAAAAGGGAATCACCAAAAAAGTTTCTTTTTTTTTTTTTTAAAGGTGAATCAATCAACAGACAGTAAGAAAACAAGTTTTGCGTGTTTGAACAGTAAAGGTACGATCTTGAAAGCGAACTGAATTGGGAAAGAAAGCTGAGAGAAGAATAAATTTGATACACATGCAAGCTAAATTGCATTCAATAAAATAAGTACAAAACTGGATTACATGTATTAAAGAAAGAGGATATACTTGAAGACTTTGATAAGAAGAAGCAAGGAGGAGGAGAAGACTATGAGGAATTTTGCTTTTGAGGATGCCAAAAAGGCAAAAGGGCACACTATAATTTTGATGAAGATGATGAATGTGATGACGATGACGACATGCTTGCTGGGATTGGAAGCAGACAAATTTCTGCCTGCTCCTATTGAATTTGAATTCCTTTTGCGTGAGCAAAACTTTTTTCATTTTTTCTTTTTTAATTTATTGATTTATAGAGGTGAAAAGAACAGAAAAACAAAAAAACAAAACATTGTTTATTCTTCTGTAACTGTTAAAATATCTTCCTTTGTCGAGTTCTTTTTGGACGTTTCCTCAAAAATACTGCGTCAAACGGGTAAACGCCTACAACTATACAGTAAACTTCCTTCTTTTTTTTTTAAGTTCATATAGGTTTTCTTTTAATTCATTAAATTA
Organism: Rubroshorea leprosula; assembly: GCA_020521535.1. Lineage (NCBI taxonomy): Eukaryota > Viridiplantae > Streptophyta > Magnoliopsida > Malvales > Dipterocarpaceae > Rubroshorea > Rubroshorea leprosula. The sequence goes on from BPVZ01000080.1 coordinate 1,181,644, forward strand.
TAATATTGAAAATAATAATATACCTAAATCGATCTTTTAGATCCAATGGTTCGACCCCAAACTTTAATTGTTCGGGTGAGATGGTCGTAACTTCAAACTCTATAACTTTTGTGAACTCCACCAAAAACAGCCTGATGGCCACGTGTCTCATTTGAACGGGTAGAATGTTTATCCAATCTGAAAATCAAATCTCAATTTACTAACAATTAATTTATACTAACTTCCTAACCATTACATTAAAAAAAAAAAAAAAAACCTATTTTGAGAGTAATAAATTTTCTACTCCATAATAATGTGACACTAACAAATAGGTTGCTAAGCTCTTTTTTTTTTATTTTACTTGTCTCATTAGAGTATAAGTTAGTATTATATTTAATTATTTATGCTTTTATTTATTTAGGTGAAAAAACACAAAAATTAACATTAATGTTAAGTGGATAATTTTAATTGAGTGGTTTGTAAAATTAAAATTATTTTTTTATTATAATTAAAATTATAAAAAAATAATAATAAATACACTCTTAAAACTATTTGTTAGATAACTCAAATTCCTAAAGCAAAACAAAACCTTGGAGAATGCTACAAATACCATGTTTTCTAATGAAAATGGCAAATAATAAAAGTGGGTAGTTGCTTGTTGTCACCATCTTTTCTTTATATATATATAGTTTATATACTATATGATAAATTATATAAGAGAAAATATTTTTTTAACATTTATTTTTATTTTAAATTTGATATTTTTAACTTAAAATTTTAAATTCTTAATTAATTAAATGAAATTAAAGATATATTTCTTAATTTCTAATTAGCTAGAATTGGTCCCATTTCTTGTCACCTTAATTAATAGATTGGTCCAACAAATCCAGCACCAAATTAATAAAAAAAAAACGCCACCGAAATTAATTTAATATTGTGACCAAAAATGCATAAAATGATGAAAATGCATTATTGAACTCTTTCTTATCTTATCATGGTATCTTTATTAAGTCTACATTCATAATTCGATAATTATATTCATGATTTGAAATGATAAGAAAGATGTGTCGTGAAAAAAAGAAAAAGAAAAAAGGATCCCTTACATAGTTTACATTTGAGTAGATGCTGGAATATTGACTCAGTTCAATTCTCCTGAGTGGGTTTCAGGTGAACTGTGAAGTTGTAATGTGTGGCCAATTTTAGAGTTTAAAGGGGCAATTGAATATAATGATTGGATCTATAATTATGGTAAATTTTGGAATTTTGGCCTATGATGACAAATGATTTACTCAAATTCGCACGTGAGTTACTCTAATATATGGTAATAATAATAATTATTGTTATTACTATAATTAATTTATATTTTTATTAATTTTACCTTAATTGTTAGTATTGGTAAACATAAAAAAAAAATATTGCTCACTTTTTGTATATATACTATTATCTTTTTTTAATATATATAAAATATTTTTATGTACTTTTATGAATGATAATTGTAAACTTTTTTATAAATAATTTTGATGAATAATTTTATTTTTATTAGAAAAACTTTACTCAATTCACATAGTAGATTATACAAATATTACTTAAAATTAAGTGTAAAAAATCAACTACAAAAAGAACAAATGGAGAAAAGGAATAGAAAAAGTACAATAATAAACTAAATTATTAAATGTGATTGTGTGTGCTTATTACAAAATTAAAATTAAAAAGAAATAAAAAAAATACACACACATTTTACAAATACAAAAACAACAGTCAAAATTTTTTGAGACAAAAAATTAGTGACGTAATAAATGATTCAATACTATGGTAAAAACAAAAAAACAAAAAAAAACACACACACAAAAAAATCAAAGATTCAATACTCGATCACGTGAAGAACTATGCAAAAGCAAAAGGGATTTTTTCATATGAGAAATGCCATGATTTTTGTGTGATTCATCTTTCTAGAAGTTTCTGCTAATTTACTACTATAATTTCCATTTCAACTTTGACTAAAATTTCCATCCGAAAATAAAGTTTTTGATCATATTCCTTACTCTCCTTAAATGTGTGGATATGTGATTTTTTTTTTTTTCTAATTTATTGAACATAACGCTATGGATGCATATTCGTTACGTGTCCTTGACAAAAGTCCACACCAACAATTAAAATGCATTCAGCATGTGGTGTGAAGTGCTTTAAGAACTGCCTTTGCATGGTGACAATAAATGATGAAATGGACATTGGAGGGTGATATGAGTTGGGACCATTAGGTTGAAAACGGGGGCAAGCTTTTTCCTCCTTGTATTCTTGCTCTACAGTTTTAAAGGTCCACAACCAGAGTCAGTACTGGGTTAACGTCTTTTTTTCTTTTTCTTTTTTTCAAAGGTTAATATCACAATAAAATGTTGCATTTATACTTTTGTATCTCCGCGACACCATTCCCACCAATTTTAAATTTTCTTTTGGATAATTGTCATGAAATCAAATTAAACCGTCACTCAAGGAAGAAAGTGAACCTTTACCAGAGTAATGAAGGCCACTTGACCTTATAGGTCAGGTTCCCCACCAACTTTAAATTTATGCCAAATAGAAGAATAAAATTTAATGTGATAATTAATTTAATAGAGTAAAATGTAACTATAATATCACCCCATATTTTCTATTGTCAAATTTGAACAATAATTAGTGACATAAATGTATGGAATCAACAACAATTAATACTAGTTTATCACATGACAAGTTCGCCATAGAAAACAAATAATTATATAAATAAAATGGTTTTTTTTATTTATATGCTTAAATAAAAGTCAATTTTTATTTTTTTTCAAAATTAATTAATATAAAAAAATGTTATAATGGCATCTTTAACATGCACTCTCAATACATAAAAAAATAAATAAATAAATAAATAAAAACTCTAAATAAAAATAGATGACAAATCAGAGATGAATCTTGAGGGTTCCATTCAACTCAATAGGAGATAAGCGTTAAAGCAAAGAAGTCCTCCCAAAATCAAAATTCTTCCAACCTCTAATGCACTATCATGCATATGTTTACAAATCATGAAGGTATGTGTAATTACTTATGGCCATTGAAAAAGCAGAACCACTTGGAGGAAGGAAACACATCGCATATGATTCACCAACATTATGCACCAAAACGGTAAGATGCAATGCTTCTTTCCCGTCAGAAACAACTTGAAAAAAGAGGACCACCTTGACTGTAGACTGTAGGGAAATCATATTGCATATGCAAGATCTCTCAGTATACCCGGTTGTTGATGGTTTGATAAAGTGACCTAAGTTGTGTGTTCCATTTATCAATAGCAGTATACTTCTTCATGCCCTTTGACCTGCATTAGCATGATATATTTGAAGTTAGATTCAAATCCAGCTAACATTGGTTCTAAATCAGCTACCAAGCTACACCAAGTGATAAGTAATAAGAAGAGGCATCAACCTGTCACCACGCTCCAATAGCCGGTTCACTTGGTCAATGTGTCCATCAATTCGGTTATCCAAGATCAATGAAACCAACAATTGCTCAACATCTTTCTCAGGCACATTGAGTTCCTAAAGTTAACCAGGTTCAATGAGTTCAGTAAGAGTGTTAATTGAACAGGTGCAATTACACATGGTGCTCTTGGGTGTCACAGGAACAAAAAAACTCAAGCTAGAAACCCACACCACAACAACAATAGAGGACAAAAATATAAACAATAGCATTGAGCATTGGTATTGTGTAAGGCTTGATAAGTTTAAGGAGCACTTGAGTTCACCTTTGAAATGAAAGGAATCCGGATTCTTGTGTAAGGCTTGATAAGTTTAAGTAGCACTTGAGTTCTGACATTCTTCAACAGATCTTCAATATAATTTCGAATGAATGGATCATCCATTATTGTCCGCCTATTACTCTGGGGAAAAAACTCCCAACTTAAGCGAAAGGACTAAAAAAGGGGGGGGGGAGGGGTTGACAAGAGCCAGTGACACATAGACAGTACATCAATGAAGTGTCCCATCTACCTTGAGGATTTTCTCAAACTCTATTATCTCATTTCGTTGATAGGCTGCTATAAGATTTGTCATTGCTAAAATCTCAGGATCATTTTTATATCTGCAGAAATAGAAATCAAAAGTAAGAAATAGGAAGAGGTAAAACTTTCAAAGGCATTAATCTGACCTCATAAAACACTTACGGTTTTGCCTCTTGACCATCAAAGGGATTAACTTCAGATTCCATAAGCATATTAGCCAGAACAAGGTATCTGGAAGTGAGCCAGGAATGATTAAAATTCAACACATTAAAATGTTTAAATAAGAAAAACAAAAGGTTAGAGAAAAAAGGAACCATACTTTAGGCATTGAATACGCCTCTGATTCCCAGCTTCATCATAGTTCTTAAATGCTTCAAAGAAATCTGTTGCTGCCTCTGGCCACTGACGTTCTGCCATATGCATCTTCCCTCCACATTCGCGAATTATTCCCATGATCCTTGGATGAGGTATTGCTGACTTAATAGCAAGTGCTTTTTGGTACAATTGCTGCATTTAAACCAAAAATCTCATGCACAGAAATGGTAAAATGAACCAGAGGAAAAGCTACCACTGAATAATACAATTACCAATTTTATGACTGTTTTGAAATCATCATAAAAGCTAGCAAATATGTTGAACACAGGTTAGCTATTAAGTCAGATCTATTAATTAGTCATAATAAAACATCACAATCTTAGGGAACCAGGACTCCATGGTAAGGGGACAGTGGGGTTGGGTTGGGGATTAGAACACAAACAATAATACCAGATAATCAGTACCTTGAGCTTTTTATTGTTCTTTGTCTCGGTATACATTTGAATTTCAACAGCATATACCTCCAGCAGCTGACTTCCTTTCTTTTGATCATCAGAACCATCTTCTCTTTGACAAGATTTATGGAGTTCCTTCAAAATCTGATTATGTAGCGCACATTAGTCAAATAAAACAAAAACAGGAAGATTTGACATTAAAGGGTTGTCAAAAAGGATACCTTACTCATTCGTCCATATTCACCCATATCAAACCAAATCTTGCAAAGCTTAAGATTTGTCTTAAACCAAAGTCTCTGCAAAGAAGGAAGACATTTATGACATCTGGAGAGAAACACTGATGAGAATGTAATACATTGATAATAATTTCCTCACCTCATTCTTTGCCTCTTCAAGAGCCCTCAAAGTGGTCTGATAGAATTCTTGCAGAAGACCAGAATTTTGACTAGCTGAGCCAGAAACAAAATCCATAATACTGTTTATGCATTTTTCACTGTAATTCCTGGTCACTGCTGATTTGATGTATGTTAGCATCTCCCTGTAAGCATCCATCATCTCTTTATACCTCCCTAAACGGTAATAGAGCTTCACTGTTTGCTTTAGAGCTTTGAATCCCCTGGCAGAGAAGGTAAAGTAAGATAATTAGTTTGAAAAAACTAAAAAGGCTTGAGAATGAGAAGTTCTTAATCAATGAGTACACAGAAGTAAAAAAAAAGTCTGATCATTTCATGTATTGTATGCATAACTTCATCTCACTAAGATGCAAATAACTTTATTTTCGTGAAAGGGTTCTCTAATAGTGCAATGTTGGAAGTCTCTTAAGAAAATGGCTAAGTTTGAATATCAA